>JARQOC010000004.1:485607240-485889740 GCA_033576535.1 Allobates femoralis | reverse complement strand
CTATACATAGAGAAGGAGGGAGATGCATGGTGTTATCAGTGCTGTTCTGCTGCCCAGGTCACAGTTATATATCCAGTACAGGACTCTGGTCGGTCACTCTGTCTGTGGGATTGATGGGATTTATGGCAGCTGCTTGAGATTCCACAGATCGGGCATCTCACACTGAAAGTTAAAGCAGTTGCCATAAAACCTCTGTGCCTCAGAAGGAGACTGCAGCCACAAGACAGAATCCTGACATCTCACTGTGTATAAACCTTTGGCCCTGGAGCCTAATATCTTCTCTTACCGCCCAGGATGAAGGAGCTCACGCAGGAGATGAAGCCGGACTTGAAGGAGAGGCATGGGAAGGCCGACAGTGTAGGAAGTGCACGGCCCCGGGCCCCTGCTCAGCAGGATGTACAGCAGGGTCAGGGAGGCATCCTGCAGCTGGTGCCACTGAGGAGTGGAGGAGCTGTCATACTCCTCCTCCAAGAAGCGTCAGCAGAAACAAAGACGAAAGGAAGCTCCCCGCCGGAAACACATCTCCGACTGCGTCTACTGTGCATCTCCCTGGCAACCTCTTAACCTTCCTAGCGGTATTCCCGAGCCTGACTCGGGGTTAACATTCACTGCCAGAAGCGGTAACCCCGAGTCAAGCTCGGGCTTACCCGCAGTCGCGGCAGATGCGGTGAAAAAACCGCATCTGCCGCGATTGCCGCATAGCCGCCGCACTTGCGGCGCGGTTGCGGTAATCGCCATAGTAAGTATAGGGGGACTTGCGGCAGGTGCGGCAAGTGCGGTTTTGCACTTGCGGCAGGTGCGGCCGCGGAAAAAAACGCATCTGCCGCGATTGCCGCATAGCCGCCGCACTTGCGGCGCGGTTGCGGTAATCGCCATAGTAAGTATAGGGGGACTTGCGGCAGGTGCGGCAAGTGCGACAGATGCGGTTTTTTCACCGCATCTGCCGCGACCGCAGGTAAGCCCGAGCTTCTGGCAGTGAATATTAACCCCAAGTCAGGCTCGGGAATACCGCTAGGAAGGCTAGAGTCTTCTTTGATCAGGTAATTACTAAGAATTGCAGGCCTACAGTACATAACACCAAATTTCCATGCCAAAAAATGGTACCGCTTTTAGCACAAAATTCCTGACATAATCATACCGCCAGGGAGGTTAAAGGCAAAGGGCCCAATCTCCCTTCGGCCCACCGGGCAAACTCCCGATATGCCCTATGGCCAGTCCGGGCCTGGCTGCACAAACGTGTTTTGGTAGCTTAGGTGGCGTTTTGGAGGTGACAGGATCCCTTTAAACTACACTTAGACATGTCTCAGCGACTGCGGCAGGAGCAACGAGCCCTGGTACAGTATGAGAATCACACTGATGGAGTTGTCACAGATCAAGGACCTCTGCATCATTCTGCCCAGTTTTGAAATGGCGACTAAGATGTTTAGCACTGATGATGCCATTATCAACATGACTATTCCTGTCATCTACATGCAGGAGCACACTTTGACCAGCATGTAGAGTCAAGTGGTGGTCCAAGAGGAAGAGGAGGAAGTAAAGGAAGAAGGTTAATGTGCAACAGAAAAGGAAATCTGAAATGTCCGGATTGTCATCAGCACAGCAGGGTGGAGGAAAGGGATCGACAATAGCTCCTGGTATCAGCCAAACATTTGATGAAGGAACAGGAGGCGAGGAATAAATGTGGGAGGAAGAGGAGATGTTGACAGAAGACTCGGCAGATGAGGGAGATTTTGGTCACGTTTCTTTGGCACCCCAAGGGTTAATGTGCCACAGTAACATCACACGGGTTCACTCCCCATACTACACCTGACACTGCACTAGCACCTCTGGGCCAGAAGGGGGAGCTAAAGCAGCTTCCTTATATAATCTGGGTCAAGAGGAAGTAGTTAGTTCAGTACATAGCAGTACAGTGAAGAGTTCCGTTCCTGGGAGAACTGAGAGAGGGACTGTAGTGTAAAGAGGCTGCGTCAGGCTTCTCTACAGTCTGCTCCTCGATTCCAGGCCTAGCCAGGGTCTGAGGGAAGGAGTACAAAAAACAGAGGAACACATCTGGGAGACTGAGTGACTTCACAACTCGCCCCAGAGGAGCGCACAGACCGGATACCGGATCCGAAACTGTGACTGACACATGCAGCACAGTAAACACCGGGATAGTGGATGTTGTAGATCTACACTGTACCTCAGCGAAGCAACACGGCGGGGTCAGAAGCACACGGAAAGGCTCAAGTTGCCTAGCAAAGGGGTACCTGTGAGAAGAGACAGTGCCAGCAGCTCAGCTAAAGCAGCCACAGGGCCACACACACAGTGCAGCAGTGGAAAGCTGAGGACCAGGTCAGGGTGGGAGCAACCTGGCCCCGGTACAGACTCCGTGGACAATACTCTGCTACTACATCTGCAGTAAAGCTTTGGAAAACTTCAAAACCGTGAGTGTGTGTGATCCTTGTATTCAAGCCCTACTTTCCCTCACAAACAGCCATCGTCTCCACTATCATCCCTATCCTGCAGCATCTATAGCATCCACCATAGACTTTAACTATCACTGCCCTGGGGAACCAGGCTGTACCTGCAGAGAGCCATTCCATCTCCAGCTGCTCAACATCATCCCCAGAGGTTCTGCAGCAGCGGTGGTCACCCTGACCACAACCCATGGGGGGCATCATGACAAACTCCCCTGTAAATATTCCCCCATTTACTTGCAGAACTCAGGACACGGTCCGACCAAGACCGCTGTGATATCCCCAGCAGTACCCCAGTCCGGTACCGAGTACCCCGTCCCAATGGGCTCCACAACTTGGTATCACGAACAGGATCTACCGTGCCCAGTAAAATGGGCATTGTGTGCCCTGATTTATATGAAAAACAGTTTTTAAGCTGCGCCGTAACTACTGTAATTTTGAAAATCCGCCATTGCAAAGCGCGGGAAGAAAGGGGGCAGTACCCTGCAGAGGCTCGAATCTAGCCTCCTCTCTGGTGCTGACGACATCCGGCAGGGAAGAGAATCCCTGGTGCAACGCAGAACCTTTGTTAGACATCCGGAAGGGAGAAGAAGACAGGAGGGTCGATCTTAACTAAGGGGGCGCAGGATGTCGTAACCGGAAGAGCCAGCGGCGCCAAGCAGCAGCGGAGCAGCTAGCGGAGCGGCAGCGCCGGATAACAGAGAAGCACCCAGCGGTGCAGTGGCGCAAGGAGCAGCACCCACCATGCCGCTCCTGATGCCGTATACTCCGGGGGCAATGTGGCTGCCCCAATACTCCGGTGAGCCTAACACTCTAAATGACTTTATAACAAAGATAAAAGCTTACTATGTAATGTACCCCCTGACTGAAACCCAGCGTGTTGGAATGATTATTGGACAGTTAACTGGCAATGCGTAGCGGGAAGTAGCGTCCTGGCTGGACACAGACAAGGACACAGTAGAGCATCTTGTAGCTGGACTATAAGCAGCATTTGAGTCTAGTGCTGATACCCGGGCTAAAATGAGGTTCTTTGCATGTCAACAAAACCCTAAGGAGATTGACAGAGACTATGCCTTAAACTTGCAGGAAGCACACAAAGCACTAAAACTAGCAGAACCTGCCTTAGCCCCGAGAGCTGATAAAATGCTAATTGACCAGTTTATAGAGGGCCTCCTATCCCCTTCTCACAGAGGACAGCTGAGTATGATGATTATTCAGAATCCTGAAATGACTTTTGCTGAGTTAAAGGATAGAGCTATCCGTCTGCAGCAGATAGAGGAGCCACGGGATCTGAACTTTACCCAAGGTCCCACAGCAGCACCTCAGCAGCCAGGAGCAACAGTGACATCGGCCATGTCAGAGACTGCTGCTGAGCACAGAGAGCCTATCTCTAATGAAACCCTCAATCAAAAGCTAGATGCCCTGAAAGGCACCGTTATCTCCATGGCTAAAGTCATCAAGGAGCTGCGAGGATCAAAGCCTGCACCCAGATCGAGTTGGCGACCAGCAAGGAGGATGTCCCGTGGATGAGGCCCAGGAGGTATCAAGCGACGAGTGGATGACCCTGCAACCGCTATCAACCAGATGGACAGCCCATTTGCCGCCGTTGTCAGAAACCAGGTCACTTTGCCCGGGAATGTGCTTTAAACGAGGATTCCCTGGGCAGGCGGGCCTCTGCTCAGAAGTAAACTCTCAAGGTCCTTCAGCCTGGTATGACAGATTTGTGGGAGGACATCCGATCATCCCTATCATGTTGGATGGCATTCCCTTCATTGCCGTGTTGGATACCGGGTCCCAGGTAACATTGATTCCACATGTTTTATACAAAAGGTACTGGGCTGATTCAGACATTGATAATGGTCCATCTGACATTATAATGAACGTATGGGCTAGTAATAGACAACTAATACCACAGGTTGGGTTCAGAGAATTGACCATTCAGATTGGGAAGGTAGAATTGCAGAACCAGGGTATTAAAATTATAGATGTTGACCGGCGAGAACGTGAACCAGTAATGTTACTAGGAATGAATGTAATTGAAAAGTGTTTTTCCGAGGTAATTACTGTCTTGCAGCAGATCGCCGAGACTGCCAGAACTGGACAGCAGAGGCTTCTGCACAAAGAAATCAGAACCCTGATGATGAAACAACAGGTAGAAATATCCGGAGGTGAAATCGGCAGTGTACTAGTAAGTGATCCAATACCCATTGTAATGCCTCACAAAACTGAAATGTTGGTCTGGTGTAGAGCCGCAATAGGCATTAAAGGGCAAGACTATCAATCCTTGGTAGAACCCGTGTACTCAGACAGTAGACCCACCATACTGACAGCCAGAGGGGTAGTGGAGGTACACCGGGGAAGAGTACCATTACGCCTTTTGAATTGCGGGAAGGATGAGATCACATTACCAAAGTATGCTACCATGGCTAAATTGTTCATGGTTGATAACAATGCCATCACAGCCGTCGAGCCCTTGAACCCGTCAAGTCAGGTGCATGACAATGGCTCACAGGAAAAGATGGCGGATTGGTGCCAAAAGCTATATGTGGGTACCAGTTTTACACCTTCCCATCAAAAGCATGGAGTATACCGGGTAGTAAAAGAATATGAGCAGATATTCAGCAAACACCCGTTAGACTTTGTGCAAATTAAAGGGGTAGATCACACTATACTCACAGGTAACCATCAGCCTATAAAAGAGAGGTATAGACCATTACCATCCGCTCACTGCCAAACCACCAAAGACTTGCTCAAAGAAATGAAAACTGCAGGGGTAATAAGAGACAGTTGTAGCCCTTGGGCAGCAACTTTAGTGTTGGTTAGTAAGAAAGAAGGGACCATGAGAATGTGCGTAGATTACCGGCAGATCAACAGCATCACACATAAGGACGCATACCCATTACCTAGGATTGAGGAGTCATTAGCTGCATTAAAATCTGCTAACTACTTTTCTACCCTTGATCTGATTAGTGGGTACTAGCAAATTCCTGTGGCCGAGGCCGACAAGGAGAAAACAGCGTTTACTACGCCTCAGTGAGTTCAATTGTATGCTGTTTGGACTCTGCAACACACCCGGGACCTTCCAACGCCTGATGGAGAGCTGCCTAGTACATAAGAACTTTGAAACTGTCCTCCTGTACCTAGATGACGTCATAGTCTACTCCAAGACATATGAGCAACATCCACAAGACCTGGCAGAAGTGTTTGAGGCCTTATCCGGATACGGCATTAAAAGCAAGCCATCCAAATGCCACCTTGTCAAGCCAAAGGTACAGTACCCGGGACACGCCGTGAGTTCAGAGGGAGTAGCACCGGATCCTGATAAAGTCACCGTGATAAGGGATTGGCCAAGACCAACTAATGTGAAAGAAGTGAGGCAATTCCTGGGGCTGGTAGGCTATTATAGAACATTTATCAGTAGATTCACGAAGTTAGCAGCTCCTCTACGAGACATTCTGGTAGGACAGTCAAAAAGGTCTTCAACACGTAATCCTCCTTTGCAGTGGAGTGAAGAGAGGGAAGACTCCTTAAACAAGCTAAAGTGTGCGCTGACAGGAGAAGAGATCCTGGCATATCTGGATTACCATCAACCATTCATTCTGTACACGGATGCCAGCAACATGGGACTGGGAACAGTACTGTCACAGAACCAAGAAGGCAAAGAGAGATATGGCCTTTGCAAACAGGAAACTCCGGCCTATGGAAAGAAACCCCGAGAATTACAGCTCCTTCAAGTTGGAACTACTGGCAGTAGTTTGGTCTGTGATGGAACATTTCAAGCACAACCTGGCAGCTACAGAATTCACTATCTACACGGATAATAACCCGTTGACCCACCTGGACTCAGCAAAATTAGGTGCATTGGAGCAGCGATGGATAGCCCAGCTGTCTAACTACAATTTTGTCATCAAAGATAAGGCAGGCCGCAAGATTGGGAACGCAGATGCCTTATGCCGGTTGCTACACCTGGAAGACGTGGAAGAGGAACCAGAGGAGCTGGAAGAAATTGAGCTACCGGCCTTCCATCGTTCAAAGGTAGACAAGTATCAACCCGGCATCTACCAAAGAGAACAACAGACAAGTCTCAACCCGTTAGCACACCATGGATGAGCTGACACCCAGGATAGCAACCCGGCTGTGAAGCTAGTGAAAGAACTGCTTACACAACAAGGTGCGTACCCTAACCAGAACGCCTCGGCTGAGACCCAACAACTCTGGAAAGAGAAAGGCAAGTTGTTCCTGTAGCAAGGGAAGCTCTGCAGAAGGCACACCAACCCTAAAACACATGAATTGGTCTGGTAGATAATCGTACCCAAGTGAGAGGTCAAAATGCTCTTAGAAGTCTACCACGACGGTGCAGGTCATTTTGAATGGAAGAAGTTGGAAGTGCTCCTAAGAGAGAGATTCTACTGGGTTGGCATGAGAAAGTCAATTGAAGATTGGAGTAGAAAATGTGGCCTGTGCAACCTCAGAAGGAAAGATCAACAGAGAGCTCCACTCCAGTCCATAGTAACCAAGCAACCACTTGAGTTAGTTGCATTACAACACGTCAAGTTGTCACCAAGCCGGTCAGGCTATGTGTATGCCTTAACTTTCGTGGACCATTACTCACGCTTCTTAGTGGTGGTACCCATCAAGGACCTGACAGCAAAGACGGCTGCAAGAGCATTTCAGACACATTTCTGTAGTGTGCATGGTTACCCGGAACAAGTCCTTGCAGATCAAGGCCCAGCTTTTGAATCAGAGTTTTGCAACATTACGGCTGTAAGAAGATCCACACGACAGCGTACCATCCCCAAACAAATGGCTTATGCGAGAAGATGAACCATATTGTAATTGACCTGTTGAAAACATTACCAAAGTCAGAGAGAAATCAATGGCCAGATAAATTACCCGATTTGGTAGACTTATTCAACGATGTTCCGGTGAGTTCTACAAACTGCACCCCAGCCTACCTTATGCGTGCAAGACCTGCTGCCAATTGATTTAGATATGGGAATTCTAAAACCTGACGCAGAAGTTGAAGAATCCAATTGGGATACCCTACGTCAGCAACAGTATCGGCAAGTACAAGAGTGCGTAGAGAAAAATCTTCAGCAAGCTAGAGCAAGACAAGAGAGAACCTTTAACGAACGTGCTCAAACAATCCCATTACAACCTGGTGAGCAAGTTCTCAAGAGATAGAGACGCACCAACAAATTGGATAATCAGTGGGAAACCACCCCATAAACAGTCTTACCATCCAATTTAGACAATGCTAAAATGTGTCTAATAAGCAAAGATGATGGAAGAACTTCAGCAGTTGTGTCCAGAGACCATCTCAAACCGTGTCCTGAAACCTTGAAGACACCAGAAGTAACATTACCCATGCAGGTACAACCTGTCAAGAAGAAAGAAGAAGTTTTCCATCCAGTTCTAGGAGATTTCCCCAAACATGGCCAAATTACTATGGAGCAGTTGTAGTCCCAATGATTGCTTTCCCTCCAATGGTTGAACCAACACCAGAACCCGTATTACCAGAAGAATTCCCAAGACTTGAAGAACTGGAAGTAGAACCCATAGAGGAAGAACCAATTCCTGATCCCAGTGAGCTTGCCAGTCCTACCGTCAGACCTCCACCTGCCATATTACCAGACACCCCAAGTAGGTACACGTCCACCCACACCATCATGCTAAGTACACCAACATTACGCAGATCAGAGCGTAGTACCAAGGGTCAGTTACTGGCAAAGAACAAAGATTAAATGCAAAATCAAATGTAAATATGTTTGTGTAAATGTAAATTGAACCCGGTAAATAGTGTACAGAAGGGTGGAGGAACTGGAGTAACTCCCATGCACATCAAGTTATCGAAAGAAAGTGACTGGGGGTGGTATAAGCAAAGCCAGGCCTCCTAAGCAGAGACACCTGTAGGGACCTTATTTATTTGTTTAAGTGTGCAACGTTAAAAAAAAAGCCCAGTGCCTATCCTGTATGAACTTATGACAAATTCTTGAACTTTGAACTTTTCTTATTTATTTATGGACCATACTACCATGGACTGGTTGTGGTAAAGACTTACGTGTATATATTCACCAGCCCCGGAGGCAATGGACTAAACCCCCGGAAGAACTGCTTTTTGAACTTTGGACTCTTTTTGAGCATTCTAGTGGTTTTTGTACTTTTATTTTTAAGTCTCTGTAAATACCAATTGTTATATTGTTTGTTTGTTTTTCCACAGTCCCAGAGTACTGTCTTTAACTAAGGGGGAATGTGGCACCCCAAGGGTTAATGGGCCACAGTAACATCACACGGGTTCACTCCCCACACAACATCTGACACTGCACTAGCACCTCTGGGTCAGAAGTAGGAGCTAAAGCAGCTCCCTTATATATTCTGGGTCAAGAGGAAGTAGTTAGTTCAGTACTGTGAAGAGTTCCGTTCCTGGGAGAACTGAGAGAGAGACTGTAGTGTAAAGGGGCTGCCTCAGGATTCTCTACAGTCTGCTCCTCGATTCCAGGCCTAGCCAGGGTCTGAGGGAAGGAGTACAAGAATCAGAGGAACACATCTGGGAGACTGAGTGATTTCACAACTCGCCCCGGAGGAGCGCACAGACCGGATACCGGATCCAAAACTGTGACTGACACATGCAGCACAGTAAACATACTGGATTGAGGTAACAGATGAAAGCGGCACTCGTGGATCTTTTGTTCCATATGCTGTTTAATGATCCAGTTTAGGATACATCCATCGGGGAGGGTGTGCAGGGAGGGAGTGTGCAAGCAACGGTGACCGTTTCGAGGATGATACCTCTTCTACGGGCTCTCAGTGCCCTTTCAATCTACTCCATGGTAAACATACTGGAGGTTGTAGATCTACACTGTACCTAAGCAAAGCAACACGGCGGGGTCAGAAGCACATGGAAAGACTTATGTTGCCTAGCAAAGGGGGTACCTGTGAGGAGAGACAGTGCCAGCAGCTCAGCTAAAGCAGCCACACACAGCATAGCAGTGGGAAGCTGAGGACCCGGTCAGGGTGGGAGCAACCTGGCCCCGGTACAGACTCCGTGGACAATACTCTGCTACTACATCTGCAGTAAAGCTTTGGAAAACTTCAAAACCGTGAGTGTGTGATCCTTGTATTCATGCCCTACTTTCCCTCACAAACAGCCATCGTCTCTACTATCATCCATATCGTGCAGCATCTATAGCATCCACCATAGACTTTAACTATCACTGCCCTGGGGAACCAGGCTGTACCTGCAGAGAGCCATTCCATCTCCAGCTGCTCAACATCATCCCTGGAGGTTCTGCAGCAGCGGTGGTCACCCTGACCACAACCCGTGGGTGGCATCACGACAAACTCCCCTGTAAATATTCCCCCATTTACTTGCGGAACCCGGGACACAGTCCGGACCAAGACCGCCATGATATCCCTAGTAGTACTCCGATCCGGTACCGAGTACCCCGTCTCAGTGGGCTCCACATTTCTGTTGTGCGAGTTTGGCAGAAAAGAGCGGAGGAAGTGTCGAGCCCACTGTGACGGGGGTACTCGGTACTGGACCGGGTCTGCTCCTGGGGAAGTCACGGGTGGTCCTGGTCCGGACTGTGTGCCGGGCCCTGGCAATAATAAGGATGTATTTACAGAGGAAATGGCAGTCGTGCTGCCACCCACTGTGTGCGGCCAGTAATGGGCCCGCCGCTGCTGCAGAACCTCCAGGGATCATGTAATGGCAGCGTAGATGGAATAGTTCCCGTGGGCAGAACTGTGTTCCCCGGGGAAGTGATGGTTAAAGTCTATTGTGTAGTGTGCAGGCCTGGTGCTGAGTGCAGTACACTTACTGTCCAGATGCTGCAGGAATCCTCCTTCAGAGCTGGAACCTGCACGCTGTGGCTCTCCAGTTGTAGGGCTGCTGCAAATCTGTATGGAAGGAGTAGTATTCAGGCAGAGAGATGCAAGGGAGGCATATTCAGGGTTCACCGTGTTTACTTCTCAAGTTCTCAAGTTCAGGTTACCAAATTTAGTACAGTTCTTACAGTTCAGTTCAGTACACGGGCACACTTTCCCCTCCGGGTTCCCTTTACTCTCTGCAGCCAGGTCTCTCTCTCTGTGACCCCTCACTCTGTCTCTGTGTCCTTGCCAGGCTGTTAACTCTCTCTGCTCCTGTGTTCGCTTTGGTGTGCGTCTCCGGACAGTATGGCGGTGACTCGGGCCCCTGTGAGTCCTCCTGGTTGTCACTGAGCTGCCTGTCCTTTGGGGTAGGGACCCTAATGTGTAGCTGTGGTCCCCCGTCAGTTGTCTGGGGATGCTGGGTGAAACTACGGTCCCCTCTAGAGCCGACACTCTACTCAGCCTAGCCTCCAGCAGTCCTCCCGTGTGAGGCTTTACCAAGCTCTCTCTACTGTGTCTTTCAGTATCATAGGAGGGCTACTCCACCTGCAGTCTGTCATCTCGGCTCTAATTCTAGGGCCCGGGTATCACTGTCCCTCTCTTCCCTCACACTCCTGGGGTGCTGGCTCCGGATAGGCTTTCTCTCTGCGGCTAGCACTGGCTCTGTTCAGATTCTGCGCTCCTTACACCCCACTCGTCCAGGACGTGTGATTCCTTCTTTACTGCTCAGCCTAACTTGGCCTACTGACTCCTTCCTCCTCCCCCTTCACTATTTCTACTGTCTGTCACGTGACTACGTATTAGCCCACCCACTGCTCTAAACCCACCACCCCTCGTCTGCTTAGAGTTCCTTCGCTCCGGGTTGGGTGCTGCCCTCTACTGTACGTGGGTTGTGTGGGCTGTGAGGCTGTTGGTGTTCAACTGTCATCCTACCTGCCTAGAGATATGATGGGAGTGATGGTGTGCCAAGGTCCACGCTGCTCTGGGTTAAAAAACTCACCAAGGAGCCAGACAACTTTTCATCCTGATTTATATGAATAAATCAGGATGAAAAGTTGTCTGGCTCCTTGGTGAGTTTTTTAACCCAGAGCAGCGCGGACCTTGGCACACCATCACTCCCATCATCTCTCTTGGAACATACCACTGTTTAGTGGTTGGTGGAGGTCCTGCAGCAGCTTGGAACATTGTTTCCCAAACGCCTTCAAACCAGTTGTGGGGATCACAACTGGACCAGGTGAGTGGCTCCACAGCCCACCACTTTACACTAGTGTCACTTGTGATAGGGCACTATTGCGCCTCTTGTCCCCCCCCTCTTTATATTTTGCATTATCCTACCTGCCTGGCTGCAGTTCCCTTTGTGGCCTCCTGAACACAGGGGCGCCACACTCTCCCGGAGTTAAACTAGCGCGTCCCCGCGCTGCCCGTCATGGATCCATCTGAAAACATTCTTGGTTTCTTCCCATCCGGGAGGTACGATTCTTCAAATGTTACTTTAAGTTAACTATATACAAGTGCATGGGTATATCAACTTCACTACCCTTCTGGACCTCTGCCAGGTCTAATGCTACAACGCATTCACTTTACTTTACTTTCACTATAAAACACATAATAAACATTACTTTCTTTCAAAAAGTATAAAAACATTCTCTCTTCAAAAGTGCCAAAAATTCAAAAACAGTTCAAAGTTCACGATTCAAACAGTCAGTCTCATGCACCGTTTCTCACGTGCAAAACTGGTCTTAAAACCAAAGGGGAGCACATGAGGTGCTCAACTATTTACAAGAAAGTTTGTATCATCGTCCTTGATCTCTAATGTTCATAACACATAAGACAGACAAGGGAAAGCTAACATGCATTCAGGATTGGGATGGGGATAGCAAGGATTACACCTCATTCACACTTACAAGTCTTCTTTCTTTAGGATGCAGAACCCGGGTCTTTACTCCTTCTTTTCTTCTTGTTTAATCTTCCATGGGAGTATCTGTGGTTCTCTCCTACTTGGGAACAACTCAAGGTCTTGCAGCGCTTGGATTAACAAGTAACTCTCCGGAGTTTGAGTAGCTGCATCAGCTGTAGATTTCACTGGAACAGTCTCAACAGTTGTAGGACCTGTGTTAGCAATTGGGTCCAGTGGTACTGGTAGATCAGGGTAAACTAGTGGATCAGGATCCTCCAAGGCAGGGATGTCATCTTCCTCTTCTGTTGCGGTTAAACAAAGTCTCTGTACTCTTATGCCATAGGGGCCTCTTGCTCCTTGTACGATGATATAGGAGACCCACTCTCCAACCTGCACTTCCCTGTCCGGGTGTTTTTCTGGAAGGTGCGCTTCCACATCACGGTGGTTAATAAAGATATCACAGTCTGTTCTGGGCTCTCGAGCAAAGGCATAACCCTCTGCAGGTTTAATTTTAACTATTCTGCCTTCATGCCTCTGGGATCTGTTAAGGCTTACATCTCGTCTGGCAACAGTTTTTAAATATTGCGTGCGCGCAATCATTTCCCGCTCCTAGGGATGGGCGAGTCTACTCGCTAGGACTCATTACTCGGCGAGTAGTAAGGGACTCGCAGGACTCGGTACTCTGCGAGTTTCCCAGCGACTACTCGCACAGTAACGAGTCCAATGCAAGTCAATGGCAATCCTAGTTTTGTCAGAGTTTACTTTTTCTCACTCGCTAGACTCGCTATATCACATCGCTATGTAGCTTGAATCTCCCCAAATCGTTTAAACAATCGCACCGCTTCACGGATACCCGCTGTCAGCAGCGAGTCTGAGCGAGTCTGAGCGAGTCTACGAATCCGAGTCCTGTATACTGTATTCGGGACTCGCGAATACAGAATCTGTTATGTTCCGACAAAGCTTCCTAGACAGCCTAGCGTGTTAGGTCAGAAAACTTGTGAAGATGGACAAGCATGTTAGCCAATCATATTCAGTAATGCCACAGCCATGTTGGTTGTGGCAGGACTATGATTGGCTTTGGCTTCTGTCCATCGTGATGCCTATGTCGTGTATGAGAGGCGAGGCTGTATATAAGCCTTGCCACCGCCATTTTCTCCACATTCCTGTGAGATCTGACCTAGTGCAGGGTGAGGTAGATGCTGGAGCAGATCATAGGGAGTGTCAGTCAGTGTAGGGAAACTTAAAAATTCCTTATATTTAACCCAAACAGCTCTTCTGAGAGCTACCAGGAGGACAGAGGAGTACTGTGTAGAGCAGGGGTCCCCAACCACCGGTCCGCGGCCCAGGACCGGGCCGTGGGGGTCTTTGTGCTGGTCCGCGGCGTCCCGTCAGCTTCCCCGCCCCCGTTATGTCCCCGCTCACCGCGTCCGTCACCTGCTCCTGCTGTATTACACTGCTGAGGTCTCTGCCTCAGCTGCTTAGTTATACGAGGGGAGCTGTCGGCCAATCAGTGCAGCAGCCATGCCCTGATTGGCCGACTGCTTCACTCGTATAACTAAGCAGCTGAGGCAGAGACCAGCCTGGAATTTCATATCTCGCGCTATTACCAAGCGCATCACGTGACGCGCTTGGAAATAGCGCGAGATATGAAAAAACTCCGGCCACGTCTCTGCCTCAGTGCCTCACAGTCAGCTGCTTGTACTGCCTGCACCAGAGGTGAGCTTCAGCTGAAGAGCCGCTCTCTCTGTGTGTGGGCAATGACTGAGTGAGGGGCGTATTCAGGGGTCAATGTGTGTGTGGGAAATGACTGTGTGTGTGTGTGGGCAATGACTGTGTGTGTGTGGGGGGGTTTATACAAGGGGTAATGGCTGAGTGTGGGGGTATTCAAGGGTTAATGTGTGTGTGGGCAATGACTGTGTGTGGGGGGGGTTATACAAGGGGCAATGGCTGAGTCTGGGGGGTATTCAAGGGTTAATGTGTGTGTGGGCAATGACTGTGTGTGTGGGGGGGTTATACAAGGGGCAATGGCTGAGTGTGGGGGTATTCAAGGGTTAATGTGTGTGTGGGCAATGACTGTGTGTATGGGGGGTTATACAAGGGGCAATGGCTGAGTCTGGGGGGTATTCAAGGGTTAATGTGTGTGTGGGCAATGACTGTGTGTGTGAGGGGGTTATACAAGGGGCAATGGCTGAGTCTGGGGGGTATTCAAGGGTTAATGTGTGTGGGCAATGACTGTGTGTGTGAGGGGGTTATACAAGGGGCAATGGCGGAGTGTGGGGGTATTCAAGGGTTAATGTGTGTGTGGGCAATGACTGTGTGTGTGGGGGGGGTTATACAAGGGGCAATAACTGTGTGGGGATTATTCAAGGGTCAGTGTGTGTGAGATTATTCAAGGGTCAGTGTGTGTGGGGTTGTACAAGGAGCAACGTCTGTGTGTGGGGAGTATTCAGGGGTCAGTGTGTGTGGGGGATTGTACAGGGGGCAGTATGCCTGTGTGGGGATTATACAAGAGCAGTGTGTGTGTGGGGTTATGCATGGGGCAGTTGTGTGTGTATAGGGAAAATTTATGTTATATGGAGGGATATGACGGTGCATTATATTATATGAATGGATATGAGGCTGTATTATACCTTATGGAGGGCTGTGATACTGTATTATACTTTATGGAGGGCTGTGATACTGCATTATACTATATGGAGGGCTGTGAGGCTGCATTATACTATGTGGAGGGCTGTGATGCTGCATTATACTATATGGAGGGCTGTGAGGCTGCATGATACTATATATGGAGGGCTGTGAGGCTGCATTATACTATATGGAGGGCTGTGAGGCTGCATTATACTATATGGAGGGCTGTGAGGCTGCATTATATTACATGGAGGGCTGTTAGGGGATATTGCAGGCTGCATTGGGTTGATAGGGATATTGCGGGCTGCAAGGGGATGATGGGGATACCATATTGGGGGATAGAAAAATAAGACATCCCCTGAAAATAAGATGTAATGCATCTTTCGGGGAAACAGGGTACTAAACCCCACCCCTTCTTCATAGCCCCGCCCCATAAGTTCAAAGCCCCGCCGGGCCCCGGAAAAATGGTCTTGCATGAAGCCGGTCCCCGATGCAAAAAAGGTTGGGGACCCCTGGTGTAGAGGACTGTAGGCAGGCAGGCAGGGAGGTGCAGCCTTACAGTGCACACAGGACCGACCTCATAGCTTAGCTTACTCACTCAGCTGTCCTAATAGCTGAAGTCAGAGGCTTAGCTGAGGTACTATTTCCTATTTTTTTGCACCTGATAGATTTTGGGTCATAATAACCCCTTCAGTTTTCTTTACTCTGTGGCAGACCAGTGCGTTGTAGCTCTCCTACCTGCAAATAGCACGTACGCCACCTACTTGTGCGACTACTTGTGCGCACTTAATAATTTTTGCAGGGACTAGTGTGCTTCTACACAGACACGGACACATTTCTTACTTAGGCTGCCTTCACACTGGCGTTCCCCTCCGCAGCGTTCTGCGGAGGGGAATCGCCATGTGTGCGCAGCCAGCGCAAGCCCCTATGTTTAGAATAGGGACGCACGGTGCTGCGCTTGACAGCGCAGGACCGTGCGCACCCATTCACTCCCATACGTGATCTGTGCGCAGGCATGTCGCATCCCTGGTGCGGACGAGACTGTGTGATCTGTGCGCAGGCATCCGCCTGCACACAGATCACATATGGGAGTGAATGGGTGCACACGGTCCTGCGCTGTCAAGCGCAGCACCGTGCACTCCCATTATAAAGATAGGAGCTCGCGGCCGCTGCGGTCACATTGCGGACCCCTCCGCAGAACGCTGCGGAGGGGTCCGCAAATGTGAACCCAGCCTTAAGGTGCACTTTTAAAATATAACCATTAATAAATATTTGTTAAAATAACAAAAAAGTGTTCTCCCACACCTAGTGTCTATAAAACACACATTACAGACAGGGATGAGACAATATCCCTATTAAACCCTGTCTCTTGTTCTCTTGTTATCATATAATTTGGATAAAAACCACAGACACGGACACAGCAGCAAAAAACTGTTGCGAGTGGGGTTTCCAAAACGGCAATGCGAGCGCTTTCCGAGACATCTGCGATTTGTAAATCGCACATTACTCGCTATTACTCACTTCCCCATTCATTAACATTGGACTCGCTAGACTCGCAACGAGTAGCGAGTCCCGGGCTCGGACTCGCTAGAGTCAAGCGATTCCGAGTAATTTAGGACTCGCCCATCACTACCTGCTCCTTTACTAGCATTTCTAGTTCTTCTTTTTCCCATCTCCTGCTACATCTCCTCAGGTACTCATCTCTGGTTATTACTAGTGATGAGCGAGCATGCTCACCACTACTCGGTACTCGCACGAGTATCACTGTACTCGGGCTACTTGGCGAGCACCGAGTAATCTCGCGATACTCGCTCTGTGCTCGTGGTCGTCATCTCTGCATGTTGGCGCTCTTTTGAGAGCCAGCCCACATGCAGGGATTGGCTGGCAGACCACTGCAATGCCACAGCCCTGTTAGTTGTGGCATTGCAGTGATTGGCCGGCCTGCACAGCGTGACCGAGCCTTTATAAGACCCGGCCGCGCTGTGCTCTGCACACAGGCATCCAAACAGTGAGTCTAGGGAGAGTGTCTGCTGCTGCTTAGGGACAGATTTGCGGCCCTCATAGGTAGATCCGGAGCAGGGCTGCAAACTGCTGCTGACCACAACAGTCCTTCTCAGGACTAATCTAGGAGGATATAGGCAGGGTGATACAGATCGGAATCCAAGCTTTTCTGTGACCATAACAGTCACCAGACTGTTGAACTTACTACCTTGATCCAGGTTAGGGACTAAAATCCTACTCTCCTGTGACCATTACAGTCACCAGACTGGTGTACTTACTACCTTAATACAGGTTAGGGACTAAAATCCTACTCTCCTGTGACCATTACAGTCACCAGACTGGTGTACTTACTACCTTAATACAGGTTAGGGACTAAAATCCTAATCTCCAGTGACCATTACAGTCACCAGACTGGTGTACTTACTACTTTGATACAGGTTAGGGACTAAAATCCTACTCTCCTGTGACCATTACAGTCACCAGACTGGTGTACTTACTACCTTGATACAGGTTAGGGACTAAAATCCTAATCTCCTGTGACCATTACAGTCACCAGACTGTTGTACTTACTACCTTGATACAGGTTAGGGACTAAAATCCTAATCTCCTGTGACCATTACAGTCACCAGACTGGTGTACTTACTACCTTAATACAGGTTAGGGACTAAAATCCTACTCTCCTGTGACTATTACAGTCACCAGACTTGTGTACTTACTACCTTGATACAGGTTAGGGACTAAAATCCTAATCTCCTGTGACCATTACATTCAACAGACTGGTGTACTTACTACCTTGTTACAGGTTAGGGACTAAAATCCTAATCTCCTGTGACCATTACAGTCACCAGACTGGTGTACTTACTACCTTGATACAGGTTAGGGACTAAAATCCTAATCTCCTGTGACCTCAACAGTCACCAGACAGTTGTCGCCGTATACAGGCAAAATGCGCAAGGGCGTTGGCAAGGGCGTTGGCAAGGAACAAGGAAGTGGACGTGATGGTGGTGCAGGCAGAGGCCGACGTCGTGTGCAAGCACTAATTTCGCAACAACAAAGGGCCACATCTCCTCGCTCGCACGTCCTGTCCCAAATTCTTGGGGCCCGCAGCAGTACACCGCTCTTGAACCAAGACCAGTGTCAACAGGTTGTTACTTGGATAGCGGATAATGCTTCAAGTCAGATGGGCACCTCCACAAACACCCTGTCTTCCACACGGTCAAGTGTCAGTAGCCGTGATACTGCACCGAACATTTCCCAACCTGATCCTCCTTCCTACCACCAGGATGAGTACACGTCCACGGACATTACTGATCCCACACTAGGACACTCGGAAGAGCTGTTCACGTATCCATTCGCAGAATCTGGCCTGTCGCCAGCTCCTCTTGAAGTGGGTGATGAGGAGATGGTATGTACAGATGCCCAAATATTTGAGCAGCCACGTTCTCACGAACGGAACGTTGTCAACGTGTCTCAACAAGGGTTGGACGATGATGAAACACAATTGCCAGGAAGTCAGGAGGAGGATCAGGGTGCGGAAGAGGAAGACGACGTGGTGAATGATCCAGTAGCTGACCCAACATGGCAGGAGGATATGCAGAGCGAGGCCAGCAGTGCACAGGGGAGGGAGGCGTAGCATCCCAACAGGCAGTACGAAGCAGGGTCGTGTCCGCAGGCAGAAGGCAGCCAACCGTTCCCTGGAACACCAACACGACTCAAGGTGCCTGTGCAAATGTTCGGTCTTCCAGAGTCTGGGAGTTTTTTAAGTTGGCTCCAGAAGACTCTAAAAAGGCCATTTGCAACACCTGCAATGCCAGTATCAGCAGGGGTACGAAAACTAGCAGCCTGACCACCACCAGCATGATCAGGCACATGTCAGCCAAGCACCCGACTGTGTGGGAAGTACAACAGAGTCGAGGAGCGGTGCTTGCTGATCTCACTGCTACGTCTTTGCGTGTTGTGCGTGCGAGCCAATCCCCTGTCCATGCTGGCCGCGAACAAGCCTTCGGCCCTGCACCTGAAGTTGCCCAAGCACAAATAACACCAGCATCAAGCACGTCTTTGTCCCAGCGCAGCGTTCAATTATCCATTCAGCAAACATTTGAACGCAGGCGCAAATACGCTGCCAACGCCCCACATGCCACAGTCCTGAATGATCACATTTCGCGACTCATAGCGCTAGAAATGTTGCCTTTCCAGCTGGTGGAGACGGAAGCATTCCGCGACCTGATGGCGGCTGCTGTCCCACGTTACTCGGTCCCCAGCCGCCACTATTTCTCCAGATGTGCCATCCCCGCATTGCATAACCACGTGTCCAACAGCATCACACGTGCCCTGAACAACGCTGTTTCAGCCAAAGTCCACCTAACCACAAACACGTGGACAAGTACTTGTGGGCAAGGCCGCTACATCTCCTTGACGGCACACTGGATTAATATTGTGGAGGCTGGGACCCAGTCTGAGCGAGGGACGGAACACGTCCTTCCCACACCAAGGATAGCAGGCCCTACCTCTGTCATGGTTTCACCGACACTCTACAGCTCCGGAATGTCATGCTCCTCAGCCTCCTCCTCCTGCACATCGTCATCCACTGTAACCTCCACACCAGTCCCAAGCTGGAAGCACTGCAGCACTGCCTCTGCAAAGCGGCAAAAGTCTGTGCTGAAGCTAGTCTGCTCTGAAACAGCAGGCAGATCACTGGCTCACACCTCTGAACCTAAAGCCAGGAAAGGTCGTGTGTGACAATGGCCGGAACCTGGTGGCAGCTTTGAGGCGAGGCCAGCTGACGCATGTTCCATGCGTGGCCCATGTGCTCAACCTGGTGGTTCAGAGGTTTGTAAAGTCATACCCAGAGCTGTCTGAACTGCTGGTAAAAGTTTGCCGTCTGTCTGCACATTTTCGCAAGTCACCTGCTGCTTCAGCCGGCCTTGCCGGCTTTCAGCGCCGTTTGCGTCTTCCGGCCCACAGACTGGTGTGTGATGTCCCCACACGTTGGAATTCAACTCTGCACATGTTGGTCAGGATATGTGAGCAGAAGAGGGCAGTTGTGGACTACCTGCATCACCTAAGCCGTCGGGAAATGGGTCAAACTCCACACATAACACCTGAGGAGTGGAGATGGATGTCGGACCAAGATGGTGAGCGGCGATGACGCCATTATTAGCGTCACCATACCACTACTCTGCCTTCTAAAACGGTCTCTGCTGTGAAAACAAAGAGGATGCATTGCAGGCTGAGCGCGATGACTTGGAGCAAGAAACAGTAGTGGGTGTGGGTGAAAACACACAGCCCAGCCTCATCTCATCACAACGTGCAGTGGAGGACTATGACGAGGAGGAGGAGGATGAAGACATGGAGCAACTCTCTGGCCAAATTGAGGATATGACATGCACACCAGTCATACCCTCGATTCAGCGTGGCTGGCCAGAGGACAGGGGAGATGAGGAGGAGGAGGAGGAGGAGGAGGAGGACAGCATGTTCAGTCATCGTGTTGGTCTGGATACTGAAGTGATGGCTGTTAAGAGTCTGGCGCACATGGCTGACTTCATGGTAAGCTGCCTGGCTCGTGACCCTCGCGTTCAGAACATCTTGGCCGACAATCAGTACTGGTTGGCAACACTGTTAGACCCACGCTACAAGGAGAACTTTATGTCTCTCATTCCTGAGGTGGAGAGGTCAGCCAAAATGCAGCAGTTCCAGAAGGCCATAGTCACGGAAGTAGGCAAATCATTCCCCTCACAAAACGCTAGCGGCATAGGTCTGGAATCGGTGGACAACCAAGGCGTACGGCCGAGAGGGGCACAAGTCCAATCCGCCAGAGGTAGGGGAACACTCTTTACGATGTGGGACAGTTTTCTCAGCCCCTCACGTACCACAGCCCCTGAGGTGCGGGGTAGTGCCACAAGAAATGCTAAGTTTGGCCAGATGCTGAAGGAGTACCTTGCAGATCGAACAACTGTACTGCGAGATTCCTCTGTGCCTTTCAATTATTGGGTCTCCAAGCTGGACACGTGGCATGAATTGGCTCTCTATGCCTTGGAAGTCCTGGCCTGCCCTGCCGCTAGTGTATTGTCAGAGCGTGTTTTCAGTGCCGCAGGTGGAATCATTACTGATAAACGCACCCGCCTGTCAACTGAAAATCTGATCAAGATGAACAAGGGTTGGATTGAGCCAGACTTCACCACACCACCAACAAATGACAACTGAATTTAAATTTTGTTATGGGAATTTGCCATGTACCTCCACTCACCCATGGGTACACACTTCTGGACTTTGGCTAATCGCTGGACAGCTCCTCCTTCTCCTCATGAGCCACCATGATGACCGTTACAATAGTTAGGCTGTTGTTTGAGGTATACCCGCAGTGGTAAATTTTTTCGCCCATTCTTTTAGAATGGGCATTGCAACGACAGGAGACCAGCTCCTTTTCAATGGGAAAAATGTTTTGAGGTTCTCATGCACGTCTCTATCCAGGGACAATGTGGAGCTTCCCAATTTTTGGCTGCCCTGCCAAAGGGCTATACTACAATACACCCACTTGAGGTTTACAGGCCCTACTGCATGTCTGTATGCATGGGTCATTGTTGAACCTCCCAATTTTTGGCTGCCCTGCCAAAGGGCTATACTACAATACACCCACTTGAGGTTTACAGGCCCTACTGCATGTCTCTATCCTGGGACAATGTGGAGCCTCCCAATTTTTGGCTGCCCTGGCCAAAGGGCTATACTACAATACACCCACTTGAGGTTTACAGGCCCTACTGCATGTCTCTATCCTGGGACAATGTGGAGCCTCCCAATTTTTGGCTGCCCTGCCAAAGGGCTATACTACAATACACCCACTTGAGGTTTACAGGCCCTCCTGCATGTCTGTATGCATGGGTCATTGTTGAACCTCCCAATTTTTGGCTGCCCTGCCAAAGGGCTATACTACAATACACCCACTTCAGGTTTACAGGCCCTCATGCACGTCTCTATCCAGGGGCATTGGTGAACCTCCAAATTTTGGACTGCCCTGGCAAAGGAAAATACTACAATAGACCCAGTTCCTCAAAATGGGCACATTGTCAAGAGGCCTTCATGTACGTCTCTTCTCAGGGACATCGGAGTGCCGCACAATGTTTTCACGTAAAATCTTTCATGTAATCACAAAAAGTAACATACACCAGCTGTATCTCACTATTGGGTATGTGCCCTTAACATTTCCACCCTAAATATTCATTTTGGTATCATTTTGGAAGGTTTTCTGGTGACTCCGTAAAATTGGCGTGAAACTCGGACAAGATTGTTCACAGCTGTGACTTTTGAGTGAGAAATGCTTCCAGGGGTCTTCCCCATGGTGTTGCCATGTCATTTGAGCACTCCTCTGAGACTTTTGTGACATTTTTAGGGTTTCTACATGCTGCCGGCAGTCATTTCATAAAAATACTCGGGTCTTCCATAGGATAACATTGGGCTCGGTACTCGGGCCGAGTACACGAGTATCTCGAGATGCTCGGCCCGAGCTTCGAGCACCCGAGCATTTTAGTACTCGCTCATCACTAGTTATTACTTCTGCAGAGCCTAAGGGGCCATCGGGATCTCCTAAAAAGCCCATCAAGTCATCATTGGTCTCGTCCCGCTCCCACCGGCAGCGGAGCTGCTCTCCTCTCACCTCTATTGTCGCAGGTGCCGGGATCAGGGGCTGTGGCAATGGCAGATATCCCTCTGGTAAGGCTCCTAGTGGGTTGGCTCCTCGCATTGCAGGATGCGGTGCAGCTTGGGGTATAGACAGGTCCACCAGAGTCGCGGCATCCATCCTCGCTCTCCACGCGATCACAGGTATCTCCAACCCAGCCGGGTTGTATGGACAAAGTCTGATAGGTTTGCTGGTGGTCAATATCGATTTGAATCCGGGTACGTTGCTCTTGGACACGAGTCATCTGCTGGGGCAGCAGCCGCAGCACACCTCGCCGGGTGTCTTGGACGTATGGACGCTCTCTGCCGCCTTTTGCCATCTCGCAATGGTCACGCAAGTTCTCTCCCTGGCCGGGTTCCTCCACCGGGTTGCACCGTGGGCCCTCCGGCATCACTTGGGGTCTTCCATGTACAGCGCTATCCTCGGCGTCCTCCGCTTCCGTCCTCGTGTCTCGCAATGGCGACTGCTTCGTTTCCGGTTGCTCATTCAGCCTCTTCCTGATGACGATTTCCTGTTGATCTCCCGCCAGCTTCTCATTGGTAGGAGGGTCTAGGGGCGGAGGTTCTTCTTTCAGAGTGATGGCTGGCTCTCCCGGAGTTAAGGGGAGCCAGGGCGGGTCCTTCTCTTCACGCCTTGGACCGAGCCGGCCCATGATGGGGGGTTTGGACACGCCTCCTCTGCACATGGCGCTAAGCTTCTATGGCCGCCATTAAGGTCAGATTTGGCGGGAAAGTCCAGAACACGTCTCATTAGGCGCACGGGGTCCAATTCTTTTGGACCGGGTAGATCCTGTTCGTGACGCCAGGTTTGTCGAGCCCTTTGGGACGGGGGTACTCGGTACCAGACCGGGTCTGCTACTGGAGAAGTCACGAGTGGTCCTGGTCCGGACTGTGTCCCGGGCCCTGGCAATAATAAGGGTGTATTTACAGGGGAAATGTCAGTCGTGACGCCACCCACTGTGTGCGGCCAGTATTGGGGCCGCCGCTGCTGCAGAACCTCCGGGGATGATGTAATGGCAGCGTAGATGGAATAGTTCCCGTGGGCAGAACTGTGTTCCCCGGGGCAGTGATGGTTAAAGTCTATTGTGTAGTGTGCAGGCCTGGTGCTGAGTGCAGTACACTTACTGTCCAGATGCAGAAGGAATCCTCCTTCAGTGCTGGAGCCTGCACGCTGTGGCTCTCCAGTTGTAGGGCTGCTGCAAATCTGTATGGAAGGAGTAGTATTCAGGCAGAGAGATGTAAGGGAGGAATATTCAGGGTTCACCGTGTTTACTTCTCAAGTTCTCAAGTTCAGGTTACAGTTTAGTACAGTTCTTACAGATCAGTTCAGTACACGGGCACATTTTCCCCTCCGGGTTCCCTTTACTCTCTGCAGCCAGGTCTCTCTCTCTGTGACCCCTCACTCTGTCTCTGTGTCCTTCCCAGGCTGTCCTAATTCTTACCTAAAGTGCACTTTTAAAATGTAACCTTTAATAAATATTTGTTAAAATAACAAAAAAGTGTTATCCCACACCTAGTGTCTATAAGAAACATAGACATCAAACAGGGATAGGGGGATGTCCCTACTAAACCCTGTCTCTAATTCTGCCTAACAACGGAGTTTTAAACACCTAAATTATACGGTGTCCCCGTTCCACGACGGCTCTCCCTAAAATTTGTTACCTATATTTAGGGCACAGTCAAATCAATCATCCGCAATGTAAAAAGGTACTATCTGAAACATGGTTCAAATCCCAATGTCCCTTCAATAACTCTTGCTAACATACGGGGTGTCTCTACATGGAGTAATAGGGTAAAAATATTATACTAAGTAGTCCTCGTACAACAGTGGCACAATACTCCTATATAATGTAACAGTAGTCACACATGCTATGGGCGCCCAATAAATGCCCTATAGTCAAGCATTCATGCCAGGGACACAAAGTATGTCCAAAATATAGGTAGAAAGAAGTGGAAACAGCCGCTCCAATGGGAGCATCAACACCACCTCCACACTTCAACCTAAAAAAAACTCTAAATCCACTATTGTTTAGCTCCCCCTATATGTAGCCACAGAGTAATAATTATCAAAGGTCTGTTCGTCCTTATTACCTCAATACATCACAAATGTGTGTGTTTCTTATAGACACTAGGTGTGGGATAACACTTTTTTGTTATTTTAACAAATATTTATTAAAGGTTACATTTTAAAAGTGCACTTTAAGTAAGAATTATGATTTAAATGGGAGTCACTATTATCATATAATTTAAATAAAAACTCTCTCTGTTCCTGTGTTTGCTTTGGTGTGCGTCTCCGGACAGTATGGCGGTGACTCGGGCCCCTGTGGGTCCTCCTGGTTGTCACTGAGCTGCCTGTCCTTTGGGGTAGGGACCCTAACGTGTAATTGTGGTCCCCCGTCAGTTGTCTGAGGATGCCGGTTGAAACTACTGTCCCCTCTAGAGCCAACACTCTACTCAGCCTAGCCTCCAGCAGTACTCCCGTGTGAGGCTTTACCAGGCTCTCTCTACTGTGTCTTCCAGTATCATAGGAGGGCTACTCCGCCTGCAGTCTGTCGTCTCAGCTGTAATTCTAGGGCTCGGGTATCACTGTCCCTCTCTTCCCTCACATTCCTGGGGTGCTGGCTCCGGATAGGCTTTCTCTCTGCGACTCGCACTGGCTCTGTTCAGATTCTGCGCTCCTTACACCCCACTCGTCCAGGACATGTGATTCCTTCTTTACTGCTCAGCCTACCTCGGCCTACTGACTCCTTCCTCCTCCCCCTTCACTATTTCTACTGTCTGTCACCTGGCTACGTGTTAGCCCACCCACTGCTCTAAACCCACCACCCCTCGCCTGCTTAGAGTTCCTAGGCTACGGGTTGGGTGCTGCCCTCTACTGTACGTGGGTTGTGTGGGCTGTGAGGGTGTTGATGTTCAACTGTCGTCCTACCTGCCTGGCTGCAGTTCCCTTTGTGGCCTCCTGAACTCAGGGGCGCCACAGAAGCAAGAGGGAATGTTACCCTACCGCCATCAACACAACAAGGACTTAGGCCTCCTTGATGTGCAAGACACGAGTGCCTTCTTGCTGCAGTATCGGCAGCATGATCTGTGGATTGTTAGGATTCAAAGTAATGCTGACTACTGGGTTGCCACACTGTTAGATCCCCAGTATAAAAGTAAATTTGCCCAAATGATTTCCGACATGGAAAGGGACATATACATGCAGGAGTATCAAAAGAAGCTTTTAGACAATCTGAGGTGTACCTTTCCCCAAAACACCAGTGGCGGATATTGTGCACATTGGAGTTCTACGCTTTCTACCCAGGGAATGTTGAGTCATCGCAATCACAGAAACGTTACCAGCAGCAAAGTATCTGTTACCAGCAATTTCTGTGAGCCATTTGAGTGTTATTTTAGACCAGCCTTTACAATGTCAGAAGAAAGAACAAGTCTGACACATATTCAACGCCTCGAGAGGATGGTGCAGGAGTATCTACAGCTCAATATCAATGCTATGATTGTGGAACTGAACCTTTCCACCCCAGTGTCAGAATGGTGCTGGTGTATTTTTCAGCGTGTGGCATTAAGCAGGACATTACAATATTTGTACTCTGGGGCAATTGTTGCCATTTTAGTGATGGCTCTACCTTATTTTTGGAAAACTGGGGACTTTTGTTAGGGTCTCTGCTGTGTGGTGCAGTCCTTGAGCAGGACTCTTTGAGCACAATACCTGCTCATGACACTTTTATGCACCACGTCCTAAATACTGAACCTTGAAATGCGGGGCCCAGGCATCCAGCCTTAGGCTGGGTTCACACTTGCGTTTGGAATGCAGCGCACTGAACGCAACCAAACGCTTGCGCACATGCGTTCCTATGTTTAACATGGGAGCGCATGTGCCTGCGTTTGGCTGCGTTTGGATGCGTTTGCGCTCCGATGCGCATAATTTGTGCACCCTCTGAGCGCACTCTGGATGCAGCATGTTGCATTTTTTGTGCGTTCGCTTGTTTTATCTGCAAGCGCCCGCAAGCGCACAAACCATGCATTGAAGTCAATGGATCCGCAGTGTCCTCCGCATGACAGCGCAGGAGAACGCTGCAGATCTCATTGAAATCTCTCCCGGTGGGCGCCGGTGAATAGCTAGAGCCGCCGCTGCTCTCCCTCCAGTGTCAGCGCGGGAGATTTGAAGAAACAGCTGATCTGACAGCTGTTTAAATCTCCCGCGCCGACACCAAATAGGTGATGTCGGCGCGGGAGATTTAAAACAGCGATCACAGCTTATCTCCTGCACCGATATCACCTATTCGGTGTTGGCGCAGGAGATTTAAACAGCTGATCTCCTTCGCCCGGGCGCTCCCGAGACAGCTGATTTGCTGGCCGGGCTGATACTAATGTGAACGCATGCAGAGATTCTCCGCTGCGTTCACATCAGTATGGGCTGCGTTTGCACTGCGTATGCATGCCATAAGCATGCAGACACATACGCAAATGTGAACCCAGCCTTACTGCTATTGTGGCCAAGTACAAAATGTTTTAATGGATACATACCACTTTGCTGTGGTGTGTGTCTAATTTTTGGAAAAGTGGAGTCTTTTTTATGGTCTCTCTGCTGTGTGGTACATTCCTTGAGCAGGACTCTTTGAGCACAATATCTGCTCATGACACTTGTGCACCACTTCATAATTACTCAAACTTGAAATGCTGTGCCCAGGTTTCTAGTATTGCTGTTGTTTTGGCCCAATATAAAATGTTTAATGGATACAATCCACTTTGCTGTGGTGCATGCCTTATTTTTAGAAAAGTGGGGACTCTTGTTATGGTCTCTCCTACCCTCTGCTCTCTCCCTCCCTGTGTGTTGTCTCTCCCTCCCTGTGCACTCTCCTCCACTGTGCACTGTCTTTCCCCGCTGTGTGCTGTGTCTCTTCCTCCTGTTCACTGTGTCTCTCCCAACCTGTGCACTCTCCCCTGCCCCTGACTGCTGTGTCTCTTTCCCCTGTGTGCTTTCTCTCTCCCACTAACAGGGGTCCCCAGTGTGCTGCCTGTTCCCCCTTGACAGGGGGTCACTGTGTGTTGCCTGCCCCCCTGGCAGTGGGCCTCTGTGTGCTCTGTGTGCCCCCTCTGACAGTGGGTCCATGTGGGCTTTCTGTGTTCACCCCAGTCAGAGAACCCTAATGCAATTTTTATCTGTCCCCCCAGACATGGGGCCTTTCTGCGCTCTGTATGACCGCCTCACACCCCTGTCTGGGGGCTCCTGTGTGCTCTGTCTGTCCACCCGCAACAGTAGGCCCCTGTGGATGTTTCTCACCTTACCCACCGGTACTGACACTTTGCTGCTGTCTGCTACCTCATGGCTGTATGATGTGCACAGCCTTAGGCTAAGGTCACACTTGGCTACGTTTTTTAAGGTTGTATTTGACAGCCTGTGATTTTGGGCTGCGTTTTTGCTGTTAGGTCTGGAGCAGCCTTAAAAACCGCAAGCAAAAACGCATGCGAAAACGCATGGTACTATTTAGTGGCATGCATTTTCACATGCAGTTTCCATAGGGCCCCATGTTACAAAAGCGCATACGTTTTTAAAAAAGCACCAAAAAATGCATCATGATGCATTTTTTGGTGCTGAGCCAAAAACGCATACAAAAAAACACATTTCACTTTAGCCATGCATTTTGGCAATTGGTGCATGCGTTTTTTGCATGGGGGCCTATGGATGCATTTTTGCATGCGTTTTTCACAAAAGACAAGTGTGAAAAATGCATGGAAACCCGCATCCAACCCTCAAGTGTGACCCTGCTGGCAGCTTATGAATTAGCTGGCAGCAGATCTGTGTCATTATACCCGAGCGGTGAAGGAAATCAATGCTGCCCAGTATAGTGACACCACTGCCAGTTAATTTATAAGATGCCAACAGTCTGTGCACATTGTACAGCCATGAGTTAGGAGCCAGCAGCTGGTTGTCAGGACCAGCAGGTGAGGTGAGAAACAGCCACAGCGGCCCCTGCCAGGAAGGAACATACAGGTTAAATAAAGGCCCCCTGACAAGGGTGCCCATGCAAATTAGCCATGTGGACTGGTAGTACAACTCAACTGTCCCTGACTCTGGCCCTTGTGCATGTGCCTTTACTCATGCGCATGATAGGAGGTCATCCAGTTGGAGGTTGATTACGGACAGGACTTTGCAATTATGTAACTAGATATCATGCAGTGATGCTGAGAATTCCAAATTATGAAAGCATGTAGTTTAAAATTCTCCTAGAAAAATCATGGGAAAATATATATTCTCCTTAATACTATCTTACTTCCAGAATAACCTAAAGGCACTGTCACACGCCACAATCTCGCCAGGCGATGTGTGGCGATATGACGTGCGCGCTCACGTTTTTCGTGCTCGCCTCAGATCACCAATGGCGGCGTCATACGCTCAGGAAATCACCTCACCTACAGCGGAAGCAATCTTGCCTCATTCCAACACCGCATCACACGCCGCAATTGCAAAGGCAATGTGGGCGTACATGTTGAGCGCGGCGAGGAGATAGGCGTGCCACAGTGGTTTACACACACCCCATACATGTTCATTGGAAAACACAACTGCGTTACGATTAGTCACCCTGCTCTGGAAGGCTGGCTAATACATGATGTAATTGTCTATCGGAGTTTGTCACAAATACACGCTCGTGTCGTCAATTGTGGCTCCTGCAACACACACACACACTGGCCCATGGCACGTATCTACGATGTGTAGCCCTACATCTAAGCTGTCATGTGTGACACTATACTCCACACAGTGCAACTTAATAATAACTTAGTAATAACTTAACACGCGGACAACATAATTGCACTGAGTTTGTGGACGTTTGTGTAGCAGAAGATGTGTGTGGTGCAGAACGGACTGCTCTTCAAATATGGCGTGGTGTCAACTGACAGCCAATGGGAACACAGTAGCCCTCACCAATCATCTCAGACGGGGTGCGGACTACAGCACGCTGAGCACGCCTATGGGAAATCACACAAATCGCTCTTTCCATCACTATCGCCCTGTCACACGCCAAAACACAAAAAAATCGCCTTGGCGATATCGCCTGATTACTGAGCACTGTTCAGCAATCAGGCGACGGGCGATTTATCTCCGCAAAATCGCCCAATCACACGCCGCCACCGTGAGGCAATTTCACAGTGATTCCGCCGAGGCGACACATCACCTTTCAGATCGCCAGGCGATATTGCGGCGCGTGACGGTACCTTTACACTACTCCAGCGTTTCAAACAATAGCAATTGCTGCTTAAGCAAATTCAATGTCTGAAGGTACTGTTACACACAGAGATATATTGCTTGCAACTCACTGGTTGCAGTGAAATCATGGACACATTGTTCCATTTTGTATACGGGTAACAAAATGGAACAATGTGTCCATTATTTCATTGCAACCAGTGAGTTGCAAGCAATGTATGTGTGTAACGGTACCTTTAAAAGTAACTGGAGCTCATAGCTTCACTTTAAAATTATATTTCTCCACAAAAATTACAAATTTTACATTACTCTGATTTTCTGCACATACCGTATTTTTCACTTAATAAGACACCCCGGATTGTAAGGTGCACCCCAAAATTTGGTGAATGAAAAGAGAAAAAATATATTTTTAATGATAAATGGGGTCCATTTTATAATGCCAGTGTCCATCTTACAATCAGTATTTATATCTCTCATCCTGGTACATGACCCCCCCCCCAAACCATCCTGATTTATATGTCCCCATCCTGGTATATAGCCCCCCCATCCTGGGATATAGTCCCACCATCCTGGATATGGTTCCCCCTGTGATAGCACATGTCCCCCTGTGCTGGCACACAGCTCCCTGTGATGGCACATGTCCCTCTGTGATGGCACATGTCCCCCTGTGCAGGCACAGAGCCACCTATGATGGCACACATCCCCCTGTGATGGCACACAGTCCCCCTGTGATGGGTCATGTGCCCCTGTGCTGGCACACACCCCCCTGTGATGGGTCATGCCCCCCTGTGCTGGCACACATCCTCCTGTGATGACTCATGTCCCCAGGTACTGGCACAAGTCCCCCTGTGATGGCTCATGTCCCCCTATGATGGCACACAGTCCCCCTGTGATAGCACATGTCCCCCTGTGCTGGCACAGAGTCCCCCTTAGCTAGATATGGCCCCCCACACTGCTGCCCACAGTAAAATAACAAAATTTGAACTTACCTCTCCAGCGCTGTCCTCCGTCTCTCCCTGCTTGCTGCAGCACTTCTTGGTACCCAGGGAAGTCGGTCATGTAATCGGGGTGTGCACTGCTGACATCACTCTGCTGTGCCAATCACATGACCAGCTTCCCCGGGAACCAGGAAGTGCTGCAGAAAGCAGGGAGAGACCGAGGCAGGCACCAGAGATGTAAGTTCCAAGTTTGTTGTTTTAGTGTGGGCGGCAACATGGAGGGCCATATCCGGGATGGAGGTGGCATATCCAGCACAAGGGACTGCAGGCACATGTAATATGCCCACTCCCCTGTCCATATCTTGGTGAGGTTGCAGCACCAAGGTGATTGATAGCGGGTGCAGTGCATACACATGAGGCTAATGAGCAGGAGCACGGGACCTCCTGCTCTCTTTACAGCCCGCGGCCAGCTTCATGAAATAATAAAAAAAAACATTTGTGGGGCTCCACGCGATTTCTATGTCCAGCCAGGTCCATCTAGGCAGCTGGGGGTTGGAATCCGCAGCGCAGGGAGGCCCAAGCCTTCTGGGCACCCCCTGCTGCGAATGGCAGCCCGCAGCCACCTCAGAAAATGGCCCGTTCATTGAAGAGCCACGTTCTGGCGCTGAACCCAACTCTTCCAGGGCCCTGGTGCGGTGGCTCACTGGGTAATAAAGGGGTTAGGTCCAGCTTTTTGTTATCAGCTGGCCCTAAGCCCGAAATTCATGGGGTCACGCCAATATTAGACATGACCGCCATGAATTTCTAAATTGTTTAAATAAAAACACAACACAGAGAAAAAATATTTTTATTTGAAAAAAAAAACAAAAACACACTTAGGGACTGCATCTTTATTTAAAAAAAAATCCTCTTCCATCCAACGTAGTCCAATCCAGTGTTCTTCTTTAGCTCTGCTACATCTCTGGTAGAGAACCTCCACCAGAGATGTAGCAGAGCTGTGCACCCTGGCATGGGAAAGTTCATGTGAGTTCATGCAGGCAAGCATGAACTCACATGAACCCTGCCAGCACTGCTACTTCAAATGAACAGCTGACCTGAGTCAGCTGGTCATTTGAAAATCCAGGCGGGAAGGTCAAAAATAGAAAACCGGTTTGAAAACTGGATTGAAAACCGGATTGCCCCGGTCCGGTGCAATCCGGGAACATAGAGCTCTATGTTTTGGGGCGCCGGATTGCACCGGACCGGTACAATCCGGAGAATCCGGTTTTCACTTAATGCATGAAGCTGGCCGCGGTCAGTTCTGCACTCCCCGGCTGCCTAACAGCAGGATCCATCGCTCCCCCCACAGCCTCCCCACGCGATCCTAAGTTAGGATAGGGTGGCGAGGCGGTGGGTAGAGCGGAGGATCCCACTGTCAGGTGGCGGAAAAGCTCTCAGCGGCTGTCAGCATTGTTTAAAAGCCGGCGTCTTTTTACCGCTGGCTTTTAAACAATGAGATGGGGAATTGCAGGTTTTTCCTCTGCTGCCAGACCTCTTTATAGGGTCCAGCAGCAGAGGAATTCCTCGCAATACTCGCTTCCCCATTGACTTACATTGGACTCGCTAGACTCGTAACGAGCACCCGAGTATCGGGACCTACTCATTACGAGTTGAGCGAGTCCGAGTATTTCAGTACTCGCTCATCCCTAGTACACAGGCTTCCAGTTGTAAGGCTGGGTGATAGTGAAGTGACCAGCTGCTTGCCAGCAGGTACAGCGAGTCAGTCACATTTTGTGCTAGTCGTTCTGCTGCCTTGCATCTTTGAGGGCCAGATAGTATCTTCACTCACTTCCAGTCCTGGTAATGGGGACTTTAGCAGAGCCCTTCCCTGGTGGCAAACAGCTTGGCAGCTGGTGACCAGACACACAAGCACCAAACAGGTCACATACCAGAACTGAACACATAATGCAAACCACAATAACTAAGGGGAAGAATGATAACCAAAAACAGAGACCAAAGTATAATCCACACAAGAAGCACAGAAACACTGACCTCTACCACCTTACAGAAATGAAATATTCAGCAACAAAAAGGAACAGAAGGAAATAGCAGGTTTAAAATCTGCCTCCCAGCAGTTACCAGACCACACTGGGGCAACACCCAATCTCCGCCTCCAGACCACAGAAACACTGGAGGAGAGGAGGAGAACCTCCTATCACTTAACTGCCCTAGAAGGCATGACGTCCCTTACCGGCTGGAAACAGCTAACATCAGGGAACCTGGCATCACAGTACCCCTAAACAGCAGAGTAAATTTGGAGTTCCTGGCCTTAACAGCTTCTTAATTCTACTTGATGAGAACAAATCTGTTTATATAATACTAGCTGGGTGCCCGATGCACATGCATCGGGATTCTAGCAGAGCGAGTCTCTGACTCGCAATGGCCGCTTCGCGGCCAATGCTTCGCGCTGCTAAGGCGACTCGCCATGCCCGCTGCGCGGGCATAGCGAGTCGCCTTAGAACTGCTCGCAATGGCCGCTGCGCGGCCAATGCTTCGGGCGTATCCACATGACCACGCTGACTCGCAGCGTGAGCGGACTCAAAAGGGGCAAAAAACCCATTCGTGATTATATAATAGATGCATTGGAAAAGCAGATGTCAGAGAAATAACACCACTTAAGAAGTATAATAATATAATAATCGATGTGCTTACACAACAAACTATATGAACATGAAAAGCAAAAAATTGTGTAGGAACAGCACAAGGAATTACTTATTCAATGTTTATTAGTGCAGGTATATATTGTGAATATATACCTGCACTCATAAAGTTTTTAAATAATTGTTTTCACTATTTGGACCAGATTGTGAACTCCTTTATTCTGATTAAATAATTTTTTGTGGTGTTCCTACACTATTTAGATAATAACCAACTCCCTAGTTTCATAAAGCAACCTAGCAATTAAACTAGCCCTGATAAAGCTTCTTCTCTTGGTAGCCAAAATGTTGAGAAAAAAACACTACAAGGACAAAAATTAAAAAAAACTAAAAAAAGCCAAGGTCTGATATCCATTGCAGTCAGCAGGATGCCAAAAAGGCCAATATAAAAGGCAATACAAGTACACAATACCGCTGCTGCAATCACTCTCAACCTACCATGATATGAGGAGGTGATGGTGTTATTTATATGCACAAGCTTTCCATAGGATGTCAGTCACACAGGTACGTGCAAAGTGCTGATATACATTCCCTGACAGAGGTTATGCCACTTATCTATGTTATGTAAATAAACCTGACGTTAAATTCATCCATTGGTTGTATAAATTACTCTTTTGAAAGCTGAAACCCTCCAAAATGTGGTTTAGGTTAAGAAAATAAATTTGTGAAAATGAGAAAATGCGCAATAGGGTCTTATCTCCAGATAAAGAGGTAAATGAATATGTGAGTAAAACTGCTCACCTGGTCTGGTTGTGTCACCCACAACCAGTATGAAAGCCTGAAATCAATGTAGTCGCCTGTAAAGGACAGCTGCTGCAAGGACCGCACCTCCACGGATAACCGCAGCGAAAAACCTGTAGTTCTGTAGGACAAAGTGCCGTTGTGTCCGCGCTGCCGTCAAAAGGATCACCAGAGACAAGAGAGAATCTGGGCTGAATTGTGTCTGTATTCTTCCGACGCGTTTCGGAACCTTCACCTGGCTCCTTCCTCAGGGCACTGAGGAAGGAGCCAGGTGAAGGTTCCGAAACGCGTCGGAAGAATAAAGACACAATTCAGCCCAGATTCTCTCTTGTCTCTGGTGATCCTTTTGACGGCAGCGCGGACACAACGGCACTTTGTCCTACAGAACTACAAGAAAATAAATTGGCATTAATGCTGAAATATTGATCATTTAATGAACACAGAATGGTCAGATTTTAGCAAGACAAAAGTTTTGTCTCCTAGTCATATAATGCACCCAATCCTAGTTTACATCCTCACCCGTGCTCAGTAAATGATTGGTTAATTAGGGGTGTGTGTCTAAAAAGAAACCCAGCACCTCAGACCTTCACTAGAATTGCAACTTGAGCTCTGACAACATGCAAAAAATCCACACTGCGGCCAAAGCATTGATTATCAAAAGGCTGAAGACCCAGATCCACTGCAGAGGTGGCTGGCACCTTTAATGTGTCTCAGCGTCAAGTAAAAAGAATTAAAACAAATAAAGATTTGAAGAGACTGGAGATGTGTTTGACAAGCCCAGGTCCAGCAGACCCCACAAGACAACTGCTCAGGAGGAACATTTGTTGGTTAGAAAATCCAAAGCAAGCCCCTCTTCAAATGCAGCAGAGTTCCAACAGGCCTGGTCACCTCAATTCCCTGTGTCAACTAGAACAGTTTGTAGGACTCTGTCTCAAAATAACCTCCATGGTCGAATCAGTGCCCAGAAGCCAGCACTAAACAAAAGGCAAATAAAAAAACGTATGGCATTACAGCCTGCAAAACAGATGGACGCTGGAAAAGTGGCAGAAGGTGAATTTCTCTGATGAATCTTCAGTAGAATTACACCATAGCTGCCGCAAATACTGCAGGAGACCTACTGGAGCCTTTATGGATCCAAAATACACCCAGAAAACAGTTAAAGTTGGTGGTGGAAAGATCATGGTCTGGGGTTACATTCAGTATGGGGGTGTGCAAAACATTTGCAAGGTGGAAGGCAATATCAATAGTCTAAAATATCAAGAAATATTAACTACCTCTATTATTCCAAATCATAAAAGGGGTCTCATACATCCATCTCTACAACAAAGTTCCTTCAGGCAAAAAAGATCAAGGTGCTCAAGGTCTGGCCAGCTCAGTCACCAGACATGAACATCATTGATACAAACTTATCCATAAAACAAGGTCAGCCACCACGGAAGATGAATGCCTTGCCAGCGCTCAATCATATATACAAAACCAGAGAAAAAGAGCAATAGCTAGTTTCATTAAAGTGCTTTTTTTAATTTATTTTATGATCCGGAAAAAATGGTAGGACGGGAACAGTGGGTCAAAGCCCCAAAACACATAGGTACATTTGTGAGATCTTATAAGGTCACACAGGACTCTTAATATATATTATGGAGGGGAATCTGCTTCACATGTATATGTACACAATGCTTAGTTGATTACAGGTATTGCACTATTTTTAACACCACTATAGCCATTATTTTAACAGCATAAATACAAAAACTCACTGTCACATACTTCAAAGTGCACATATACAATATCTATTTATATAATCCGCAGTTTGGGATTCAGGCGTTGTAGCCGAATCCCAGAATGCTTTGCGCCACTGGCACTGCGAGCGAGCGATGGCGCGCATGCGCCATCGCGAGCCGCAGATTCTGCCCGCAAACGGCCGCTACACGCACCGGCCGGCACCCGCAAACGCCCGCTACACGCACCGGCCGGCACCCCCCGCTCCACCGCCCCACCGTCCATTCAACAGTGCGAGCCGCACTACTGTTAAAAAAAAAAAATATTTCCTCACCTCTCCCCGAGCCCCCGCCGTCTCCCGCCGTCTTCCTCCTGCCTCCCGGTGGCTCCCGCAGGATCCCGGTGCCTGCAGAGCTCTTCTACAGCAGTACAGGACCTGCGGTGATGTCAGAGTCACGTGACAACCAGCTTACTCCATGGTAACCTCCGGTCACGTGACTCTGACATCACCGCAGGTCCTATACTGCTGTAGAAGAGCTCTGCAGGCACTCGGGAGCCTGGAGGAAGACGGCGGGGGCTCAGGGTGAGGTGAGCATAATCTTTTTTTATTTTTTTTAACCCCTGCCTTGCAGGGGCGCCGGTGCTCCCTGACCCCCCCCTCCCCCTTCCTCATCCGCAGCCTACTATAGGGGTGGCCGTGCAGCATCCCCCCCACCCTCCGGTCCTCAGCAGCGGTAAAGGGGCGGCGGTGCTGGCCTCTGACAGCACTCCCCTCCGCCCCCACCACCACAGACGCCTGTATACTCTGCCACCACCACACACACGCCTGTATACTCTGCCACCACCACAGACGCATGTATACTCTGCCACCACCACACACGCCTGTATACTCTGCCGCCACCACCACACACGCCTGTATACTCTGCCACCACCACAGACGCATGTATACTCTGCCACCACCACACACGCCTGTATACTCTGCCGCCATTACCACACACGCCTGTATACTCTGCCACCACCACCACACACGCCTGTATACTCTGCCGCCACCACCACAGATGCCTGTATACTCTGCCACCACCACAGACGCCTGTATACTCTGCCGCCACCACCACACACGCCTCTATAATCAGCCGCCACCACCACAGACGCCTGTATACTCTGCCACCACCACAGACGCCTGTATACTCTGCCACCACCACACACGCCTGTATACTCTGCCACCACCACACGACCCTGTATACTCTGCCGCCACCACCAGACACCTGTATACTCTGCCCCCACCCCACACACGCCTGTATACTCTGCCACCACCACACACGCTGTATACTCTGCCACCACCACAGACGCATGTATACTCTGCCACCACCACACACGCCTGTATACTCTGCCGCCACCACCACACACGCCTGTATACTCTGCCGCCACCACCACAGATGCCTGTATACTCTGCCACCACCACAGACGCCTGTATACTCTGCCGCCGCCGCCACCACCACAGATGCCTGTATACTCTGCCACCACCACAGACGCCTGTATACTCTGCCGCCACCACCACACATGCCTGTATACTCTGCCGCCACCACCACAGATGCCTGTATACTCTGCCACCACCACAGACGCCTGTATACTCTGCCACCACCACACACGCCTGTATACTCTGCCACCACCACACACGCCTGTATACTCTGCCGCCACCAAAGACACCTGTATACTCTGCCCCCACCACCACACACACGCCTGTATACTCTGCCACCACCACACACGCCTGTATACTCTGCCACCACCACACACGCCAGTACACTCTGCCACCACCACAGACGCATGTATCCTCTGCCACCACCACACACGCCTGTATACTCTGCCGCCACCACCACACACGCCTGTATACTCTGCCACCACCACATACGCCTGTATACTCTGCCGCCACCACCACACACGCCTGTATACTCTGCCGCCACCACCACACACGCCTGTATACTCTGCCACCACCACACACGCCTGTATACTCTGCCACCACTACACACGCCTCTATACTCTGCCACCACCACACACGCCTGTGTACTCTGCCACCACCACCACAGATGCCTGTATACTCTGCCACCACCACAGACGCCTTTATACTCTGCCACCACCACAGACGCCTGTATACTCTGCCACCACCACAGACGCCTGTATACTCTGCCACCACCACACACGCCTGTATACTCTGCCACCACCACAGACGCCTGTATACTCTGCCACCATCACTGACGCCTGTATACTCTGCCACCACCACACACGCCTGTGTACTCTGTCACCATCACACACGCCTGTATACTCTGCCACCACCACCACACACGCCTGTATACTCTGCCGCCACCACCACAGATGCCTGTATACTCTGCCACCACCACAGACGCCTGTATACTCTGCCCCCACCGCCACACACGCATGTATACTCTGCCGCCACCACAGATGCCTGTATACTCTGCCACCACCACCGACGCCTGTATACTCTGCCACCACCAAAGACGCCTGTATACTCTGCCACCACCACAGACGCCTGTATTCTCTGCCACCACCACAGACGCCTGTATACTCTGCCCCCACCGCCACACACGCATGTATACTCTGCCGCCACCACAGACGCCTGTATACTCTGCCACCACCACCGACGCCTGTATACTCTGCTACCACCACACGCGCCTGTATACTCTGCCACCACCACACGCGCCTGTATACTCTGCCACCACCACAGACACCTGTATTCTCTGCCACCACCACAGACGCCTGTATTCTCTGCCACCACCACAGACGCCTGTTTACTCTGCCACCACCACAGACGCATGTATACTCTGCCACCACCACAGACGCCTGTATACTCTGCCACCACCATACTCTGCCACCACCACAGATGCCTGTATACTCTGTCACCACCACAGACGCCTGTATACTCTGCCACCACCGCAGCCGCCTGTATACTCTGCCACCTGTATACTCTGCCACCACCACAGCCGCCTCTATACTCTGCCACCCCAGAGCTGGCTGTATACTCTGCTACCCACAGAGCCACCTGTATACTCTGATACCCACAGAGCCCTTTCTATACTCTGCTACCCACAGAGCCGCCTGTATACTCTGCTACCCACAGAGCCTTCTCTATACTCTGATACCCACAGAGCCCTTTCTATACTCTGCTACCCACACAGCGGCCTGTATAATCTGCTACCCACAAACCCGCATGTATACTCTGCTACCCACAGACCCGCCTGTATACTCTGCTACCCACAGAGCCGCCTGTATACTTTGCTACCCACAGAGCCGCCTGTATAATCTCCTACCCTCAGAGCCGTCTGTATACTCTGCTACCCACAGACCCGCCTGTATACTCTGCTACCCACAGAGCCCCCTGTATACTCTGCTACCCACTGACCCGCCTGTATACACACAATTCATTTCACCCTGCTCCCGATGCAATTGCATCGAGCCTTTTTACTAGTATACAATATTGGTCAGGTGACCTGGCAGGACTACACCTCTATCATATATTTCAAATGTGCATATATATAGTATTGGTCAAGTGACCTGGCAGGACTGAGTATAATAACTGCTATCGTAAAGTGCGTTTTTTAGTGCAGTATTTGTATAGGAGGACTACTGTGCCCTGCAGACCTCACTATGATTAAGCATTGAGCCTAAGCTGTAACTACAGAGCAGTTTACAACCACCATAATTACCAGCACCGCAGTGTTTCAGGACCCAGGTGGAGGGGAACAAGTCAGGGCTGCAGACCCCGACGCCGTTTCGTGGCTATGGAGACCCTCACAGCCACTTCATCAGGGGATCATTGAGCATGTTTGTGGTAGGATGAAAAAGGAAGCTTTGTAGACAAAACCAAAGAATCTAGATGAACTCTGGGAGGCATGTAAGACTGCATTCTTTGCTATTCCTGATGACTTCATTAATAAATTGTATGAATCATTGTTGAACCGCATGGATGCAGTAATTCAAGCTCATTGAAGTCACACAACATATTAAACCACAACTTCATTCACCAATGTTATTCAACATATACCGTATTTGTATTTTAAGTAAATTTTTTGTTTGAAAATCACATTACTTCCTGTGGGCGACAAGACTTTTGCCTTGCCAAAATCTGACCATTCTGTGTTCATTAAATGATCAATATTTCATCATTGATGCCAATTTATTTTCTTAACCTAAACCACATTTCGGAGGGTTTCAGCTTTCAAAAGAGTAATTTATACAACCAATGGAAGAATTTAACGTCAGGTTGTAAGCTTTTATTTACATAACATGGATAAGCGACATAACTTCTGTCAGGGAGTGTACAGCCTATTGATCACGCCCATATTATTAGATCAGGCATGCTACCAGCCCTATGTATATGCAACACACAGGACAGATGCCCTAAAAGGGCTCAGCTAACCATATATCGAGAAAAAACACTAGAAGGACAAAAATTAATGGAAACCTTGTGCATATAAATACCAACAATCACCTCCCCCATATAATGGCAGGTTGAGAGTGTTTGCTGCATCGGTATTGTGCACTTGTGTTTCCTTTCATTGAGGTCTGCTGCTTCCTGCTGAGTGCAATGGACATCAGACCTTGGCTTTTATTTTCGGTAAGTTTTTTTTTTGTAGCCAAAATGTTGACAGAAACTCTTAGGGTACCTTTACACACGGCTACATTTGTAGCTTGTCACCAGGTAACTTACTGGTTGCAGTGAAATCATGGAGAGATTATTCCATTTGTACACAGCACCAAGATAGAACCTTGTCTCCATGATTTCACTGCAACCAGTAAGTTACCTGTAGCCACCCAAGAAATGTAGCCGCGTGTAAAGGGCCCTTAGGGTACCTTTACACACGGCTACATTTGTAGCTTGTCACCAGGTAACTTACTGGTTGCAGTGAAATCATGGATACATGGTCCTATCTTGTTGCTGTGTACAAATGGAATCATGTATCCATGATTTCACTGCAACCAGTAAGTTACCTGGTGACAAGCTACAAATGTAGCCGTGTGTAAAGGTACCCTAAAGGTACCTTTACACGCCGCTACGACGGGATGGATACAACCCGCTACAGGCTACAAATGTAGCTTGTAGCGTCAATATAGCCCATAGTAGCGGCGTCTGAAGACGGGACGACACAGCCGGCAACAGATACATCTGTTTCCCAGCACTGCTCGAAAACAGATGGCTACAAAGCCGATTGTAGCGAGCTGTATCGGCGTGTAAAGAAGGAACAGAAGGGTTGTTTCTACACCATGCTATGTAGCTGGGGCGTGACACAGGCTCCGGGTTTCCGCGCCCCCTTCAGCGATCATTGGAGGAAGCTCCTGCGTTGCGATTGGTTGTCACCGCACAGGGCGGCATATTTAAGGAGCTGACGAGTCACACTACACAATTGCTCGAGCGTCATGTATTAATCAGCCTCCTGCGATGCCTGCCCAATCATGGTATTATTGCTTTGTCCTATCAGCGTACGGAATGCTCGTAATCCACAATTGTGGCACGCCTATGTGCTGTCCCTGCTGCAACAGGTACGCCCATAGTAGCTGGTTGTAGCGGTGTGTAAATGAGCTAAGATGAGCTACGGATGGCTACTTGAGACACCCGGCGATGTATCTAGCTATAGATGCAGCGTAGCGTAGCGCACCTTGTGGCAGCGTGTGAAGAGGGTGCGTTTACCGTTTGTAACCGTTTGTGCGTGCTCGTGCACGTGAAGTAGCGGATTGTATCCATCCTGTCGTAGCGGCGTGTAAAGGTACCTTTAGGGTACCTTTACACGCCGCTACTGGAGGATGGATACAAGCCGCTACTTTACGTGCACGAGCACGCCCAAACGGTTACAAACGGGAAACGCACCACCTTTACATGCCGCCACAAGGTGCGCTACGCTACGTTACATCTACAGCTAGATACATCACCGAGTGTCTCAAGTAGCCATCTGTAGCTCATCTTACCTCATTTACACACCGCTACAACCAGCTAATATGGGCGGACCTGGTGCAGCAGGGACAGCACATAGGCGTGCCACAATTGTGGAGTACGAGACGTCCGTACGCTGATAGGACAAAGCAAGAAACTCATGATTGGCCAGGCATCGCAGGAGGCTGATTAATACATGACGCCCGAGCAATTGTGTAGTGTGACTGGGCAGCTCCTTAAATATGCCGCCCTGTGCAGCGACAACCAATCGCAACGCAGGAGCTTCCTCCAATGATCGCTGAAGGGGGGCAGTATCCCGGAGCCTGTGTCACGCCCCAGCTACATACCAGGTACATCGCCTGGTGTATAGACATCCCTTCTGTAGCTTCTTTACACGCCGATACAGCTCGCTACAATTGGCTATGTAGCCATCTGTTTTCGAGCAGTGCTCGGAAACAGATGTATCTGTTGCCGGCTGCCTCCTACCGTCTTCACACGCCGCTACTACGGGCTATATTGACGCTACAAGCTACATTTGTAGCCTGTAGCGGGTTGTATCCATCCTCCAGTAGCGGCGTGTAAAGGTACCCTCAATGCCTGAAACAAACAACTCTTATTGGCTATCTTTAGCTGTGTATTAAACTTGGATGTTCTCCCTTCTCCCCCTTTTCCCTTGACTGTTTTCCCCCCGCATCCTCTCCCAGGTTCCTGCTCCTAATAAAGACTTAACCAGTGCTCTCCAGTCCACCCCCTTTACCTCCCCTCCTCTATAAAATGATTGTATGATTTGAGTGATTAACCCTGTTAGGCTACCTTCATGTCTGTGTTTAGTTTCAGTTACGGCAAATCAGGCAAACCTAAACTTTTGAACTTAAGGTTTGCCTGATCTGGGATTTTGCAAATCTGACAGAACTCCACCTTTTTTGCGAAAAACTAATCTGTCACACTTGCAGCAACAATGCGTTTGGGCTAATGCATTTTGTATTGGAGCTCCGGACATGTGCAGCACTTGCATTTTCTTCCAGATCATTAATTGTAAAACACTGGGCAAAACTACCACTGAAAAAGACCTGGGTATATGGGTAGATGACAAACTCACATTTACTGGCCAGTGTCAGGCAGCTGCTGCAAAGGCAAATAAAATAATGGGATGCATTAAAAGAGGCATAGATACTCATGAGGAGAACATAATTTTAGCTCTATTCAGGTCACTAGTGCGACCACACTTAGGGCCGCTTTACACACACCAACTCCTGTGACCAACTTCTGAACAGATCTCTGGTTGCAGTGAAATCATGGACACATTGTTCCATTTGTACACAGCCACAAAATGGAACAATGTGTCCATGATTTCACTGCAACCAGAGATCTGTTCAGAAGTTGGTCACAGAAGTTGGTGTGTGTAAAGTGGCCCTTAGAATACTGTGTACAATTCTCGTCTCCGGTGTACAAGAAACTTACAGTTAGTTATCTGCCGCGACACTACTTTTTCATGATTAATGATAATGTGGATGAATGAGTGTCACTAGAACCAGGAGGATCAATGGATATAATGTATAGGTGAATTGCAGAAACTGCCTTATGCTAAATATGATAAAAACGGAGATCTTGGTTTCAATAGTGATCACTAGAGAGTAAGCTTGGCATCCACTTACAAGGAGCCTCCACTGCCAAGTCCTAACACTAAACCCTGGTGAAATTGTGAATTGTGAATGGGTTTATATGCCCAAGGATATAATTGAAAATAATGAATAGGTGTGTGTAGGGCTCTCACAATGGTGTCCAAGTGTGGATACCAAACTAAGGAATGGTGGAAGGGGAATAATATAGTGGGAGCTCAGTCAAAAATAAGTAATATCTATATCAGATTAAGACGGCATCACCACAGGCGTGAATTCTGCAATTCACCTATACATTATATCCATTGATCCTCCTGGTTCTAGTGACACTCATTCATCCACATTATCATTAATCATGAAAAAGTAGTGTCGCGGCAGATAACTAACTGTAAGTATATTATTATTTTCTGCCTGCACCTACGCCTGTGGTGATGCAGTCTTAATCTGATATAGATATTACTTATTTTTGACTGAGCTCCCACTATATTATTCCCCTTCCACCATTCCTTAGTTTGGTATCCACACTTGGACACCATTGTGAGAGCCCTACACACACCTATTCATTATTTTCAATTATATCCTTGGGCATATAAACCCATTCACAATTCACAATTTCACCAGGGTTTAGTGTTAGGACTTGGCAGTGGAGGCTCCTTGTAAGTGGATGCCAAGCTTACTCTCTAGTGATCACTATTGAAACCAAGATCTCCGTTTTTATCATATTTAGCATAAGGCAGTTTCTGCAATTCACCTATACATTATATCCATTGATCCTCCTGGTTCTAGTGACACTCATTCATCCACATTATCATTAATCATGAAAAAGTAGTGTCGCGGCAGATAACTAACTGTAAGTATATTATTATTTTCTGCCTGCACCTACGCCTGTGGTGATGCCGTCTTAATCTGATATAGATATTACTTATTTTTGACTGAGCTCCCACTATATTATTCCCCTTCCACCATTCCTTAGTTTGGTATCCACACTTGGACACCATTGTGAGAGCCCTACACACACCTATTCATTATTTTCAATTATATCCTTGGGCATATAAACCCATTCACAATTCACAATTTCACCAGGGTTTAGTGTTAGGACTTGGCAGTGGAGGCTCCTTGTAAGTGGATGCCAAGCTTACTCTCTAGTGATCACTATTGAAACCAAGATCTCCGTTTTTATCATATTTAGCATAAGGCAGTTTCTGCAATTCACCTATACATTATATCCATTGATCCTCCTGGTTCTAGTGACACTCATTCATCCACATTATCATTAATCATGAAAAAGTAGTGTCGCGGCAGATAACTAACTGTAAGTATATTATTATTTTCTGCCTGCACCTACGCCTGTGGTGATGCCGTCTTAATCTGATATAGATATTACTTATTTTTGACTGAGCTCCCACTATATTATTCCCCTTCCACCATTCCTTAGTTTGGTATCCACACTTGGACACCATTGTGAGAGCCCTACACACACCTATTCATTATTTTCAATTATATCCTTGGGCATATAAACCCATTCACAATTCACAATTTCACCAGGGTTTAGTGTTAGGACTTGGCAGTGGAGGCTCCTTGTAAGTGGATGCCAAGCTTACTCTCTAGTGATCACTATTGAAACCAAGATCTCCGTTTTTATCATATTTAGCATAAGGCAGTTTCTGCAATTCACCTATACATTATATCCATTGATCCTCCTGGTTCTAGTGACACTCATTCATCCACATTATCATTAATCATGAAAAAGTAGTGTCGCGGCAGATAACTAACTGTAAGTATATTATTATTTTCTGCCTGCACCTACGCCTGTGGTGATGCCGTCTTAATCTGATACGGTGTACAAGAAAGACATAGCTGAACTAGAGTGAGTGCAGAGAAGAGCGACCAAAGTTATTAGAGGACTGAGGGGTCAGCAATACTAAGACAGGTTATTAAACTTGAGATTATTTAGTTTGGAGAAACGAAGGTTTAGGGGTGATCTTATAATAGTGTATAAATATATGAGGGGATGACTCACCGTGGGCCGGGTGCTCAGGTCTCAGGCGTTGGCTGTCGGTCACCGTTCCAGTGCTTGAGGTTGCAGGCCCGGTGGTCAGCAAAAGAGTGAAAGTAAAATAATAATAGATATAAAGTTAGTTCGTGATGCCACCTGTAGGGTTCCGGTGATGGCACCGGCGCTGTTAGAATCTCCGGGGTGATAAGCAGCAACAGGATGGAACAGCTCCCTACAGGACGAGCGGGGACCCCGGAGTTGAGAGCTGCAGTAGAGTGATAGGGCAGCTCGGGTGTTTCTGAAAAGCAAGGCAATTAACGGTAGTCACGGAATAAGGCTTAGACACGTTGCTCCTCTGAACGGGTGTTTACATAGGTGTTCAATGGCAGACAGGTGAAAGAGTTCTCAATGCCAAGTAATGGACCGGGTGGTCCCGGCAGTGAATAGTGTCCCTCTGAGGCTCCACAGGTGTCCTTCTCTATCCTGACTGTCCCTCTCTTCACGGCTTTAGCATACCTTGCCAGGGTACTGAGGGTCCTCGATTGGGGTTCCCGCCGTCTTGGCCCTGACTCTCACGGCCTCTGGCCCTCAATGGTGGGTACCCCCTGGTATAGCTGCGGTGATGGTTAAGTTGTGAGTTGTGCACCTAGGAAGCCTTCAACCACTCCGGGTTCTGTGGTGCAGGGTTTAAATCGTCTGAACCACCTCGGAGCCAGTACTCCAGGTTGTGGACTGGGCTCGGGTCTTCTATCACCCGCTCTTTCTCTCTTGGCCCCTTTCTCCTTCTGGGTCACCAGTGCTCGGTGCCCTTCCCGTTAGCTGTCTCTGTTGTCACGACTTGACTTCCCTTGTTCTTGTCTCTCCACTGTTCTAACTCCTTACTTCTTTCCCCACTGCTATATACCCTAACTCTCCTCCCACCAGGACCGGTTACCCTAGTAACGGATGCCTAATTGGTCCTCTGCTTCTAGGTGCTGCATGTGGTAGATGGAGCCTCAGGATTATCCTATTCACCAAAGGGACGGAGAATACGACACTTTAGTCAGGGGTGTAGTACCCTCCTGTGATGCACTCTTAGTGGGGCGCCACACTCCCCCTTGGGAAATTAAACTTGTCCCCAAGTGTCCCGCTACCCAACGCGGTACAGAGTAAAACTTTTTATATAAGCAAACATAAATAATGAACACTTTTATTAATGGCATTGGGTTGTAATTCTTCCCGTCCAGGAGGCGCATTATCTTTTAACGTTACCACTTCCAGTTCAACGGAACCGGATTAACTCTTGCGGACCCAGTGGTTATTCTCACTGTCTTTAGCAATGTCCGGGTTACCACTGCTGCGTCACACATTATCTCACACACAGGAAAGAAATTCAAGAGTCTATGAGCACTTTGTAAAGCAAACCAAGTTATGCAACAAGCACTATGCACATAATTATTAACTTTAAATCTACAATTCGCACTTGCAGACCCGAAGGGCGTACCACCCTCGGGGCCCTGCATGCCGTTCGTAAGAGACGGCTTCGTTCCGGTACAAGTCACGGTCAGGGTGTCCCTTAGGCAAGTGGGACTCAACATCTCGGCAGGAGATGAACACTTCCTCATATAGTCCCTCTTCCCGGGCAAAACCCCACCCGTTCTCTAAATTAAAGGTGGTGACAATGCCTTTTCTTCTGTGCTCCGGATCCATGGGTGGTTGGCGGCGGGCCTCTGCTCGCACCTGCAGATTCTCTTGCTCGCGGGCCCACCACTCAGCTCGTCGTCGCTGTCTCTCCGCATCGTCAACGGGGTGAACAGTCTGCATGTAGTTGCGATGGTTGGAAGTACTGTTCTGGGTCTGGGTCTGGTGGTAACTCTGGACTGTGGTGCGGATATTTCCGCTACTTGTAGATGCTGTCGCGACGCCCCACCATTCCACTCGAGCTTCAGATGGTAACTGCTCGGCGAGAATCTTTAGCACACCTTCCTCCTCGGAGCTTGTCTCCTCCGGTTCCTCCTCCGCATCCGGAAACCGGTCATCCTCTCCTTCCTCTGACTCAATAGCCTTGACCACGACATCTGGCTCCTCGGTAGGCTGCTGCTCCTCCCCCCGGCTTGGGTTGATTGGCTGGTTAGGCGCCGTGGCCGCGGGATCTTCCTCCGTTACGCTCTCCTCGTCACTCTCTTCGTCCTGCGGGGCTTCAGGGCTGCCCGCCTCTTCTTCCTCTACCGCACCCGTAGGCAGTATCGGGTCTTCTCCGGTAACCGGGTGGGCCTCAAGCTGTTCGGGCCTCATTTCCGGTTCCGGAGCGGGGTGGTTCACCAGTCTCTCCTGGGCTGCACGGTGCAATTTTGCGGTTGCGTAGGTTGTCCTTGCTCAACGCGTCGTGGTCTTCCCTCTCCAAAAGGTGGGGTCTCCGTCAATGCTGTGGATGGAACCCGGTTCAGGACCGCTGAGGGCGGCTCGGGCCTCTTCCTCCACTTCCTGCATAAGATCCCTCAGCCTCATAGCCGCCATGCTTTTGCTTGCAGAAACCGCACCCGTCGTAGCTGGTACGGGTTCCCGTGGCAAAACTTTCTGCAAAGACCCGGCCACACCCTCTTCTTTTTGGTTTATAGTCCATGGGTGGGCTAAGGTCTCTGGCCCGCCCCCTTGGTTGTCTCTTGGCAATCGGAGAGGGCAAGTGTTTTGGCGCCTCTGCCATGGCCCTCCCATGACGAGGGGCTGAGGCACGGCCCTGGGCCAGCACATTGTCTCTCACATTGTGGGACCCTTCATCTTAGTCCAGTGAAAATGGTGCGCAAAGTTCTTTGGTCGGTAAAGTTCTGTAAGGCACACGGTACCCGTTGGACGCGGGTGAGTTCAGATCCTGTTCGTCGACGCCAAATTGACTCACCGTGGGCCGAGTGCTCAGGTCTCAGGTGCTGGCTGTCAGTCACGGTTCCAGTGCTTGAGGTTGCGGGCTCAGTGGTCAGCAAAAGAGTAAAAGTAAAATAATAAAAGATAAAAAGTTAGTTCGTGACTCCACCTGTAGGGTTCCGGTGATGGCACGGGCGCTGCTAGAATCTCCAGGGTGATGGGCGGCAGCAGGATGGAACCACTCCCTACAAGACGAGCGGGGTCCCCGGAGTTGAGAACTGCAGTAGAGTAATAGGGCAGCTCGGGTGTTTCTGAAAAGCAAAGCAATTAACGGTATTCCCGGAATAAGGCTCAGACACGTTGCTCCTCTGAACGGGTGTTTACTTAGGTGTTCAATAGCAGACAGGTGAAACAGTTCTCAATGCCAAGTAACGAACCGGGTGGTCCCGGCAGTGACCACCCGGCTCCACAGGTGTCCTTCTCTATCCTGACTGTCCCTCTCTTCGCGGCTTTAGCATACCTTGCCGGGGTACTGAGGGTCCTCGATTGGGGTTCCCGCTGTCTTGGCCCTGACTCTTACGGCCCCTGGCCCTCAATGGTAGGTGCCCCCTGGTATAGCTGCGGTGATGGTTAAGTTGTGAGTTCTGCTCCTAGGAAGCCTTCAACCACTCCGGGTTCCGTGGTGCAGGGTTTAAATCGTCTGAACCACCTTGGAGCCGGCACTCCGGGTTGTTGACTGGGCTCGGGTCTTCTATCACCTGCTCTCTCTCTCTCTTGGCCCCTTTCTCCTTCTGGGTCACCAGTGCTCGGTGCCCTCCACGTTAGCTGTCTCTGCTGTCACGACTAAATTTCCCTTGTTCTTGTCTCCACTGTTCTAACTCTTTACTTCTTTCCTCACTGCTATATACCCTAACTCTCCTCCCACCAGGACCGGTTACCGTAGTAACAGGTGCCTAATTGGTCCTCTGCCTCTAGGTGCTGCATGTGGTAGATGGAGCCTCAGGATTATCCTATTCATCACTGGGACGAAGAATACGACACCTTAGTCAGGGGTGTAGTGTGGCGCCACAGGGACAGTACAGAGACCTTTTTAATGATCTTTTTACTCTTAGGCCTGATACGGGGACAAGGGGGCATCCTCTACATCTGGAGGAAAGAAGGTTTAATCATAATTACAGACGTGGATTCTTTATTGTAAGAGCAGTGAGACTATGGAACTCTCTGCCACATGATGTTGTAATGAGTGGCTCACTACTAAAATTTAAGAATGGATGCCTTTCTGGAAAAATATGATATTACCGGTTATATATACAAGATTCTTTGACAGGGCGTAGATCCAGGGAACTAGTTTGATTGCCGTATGTGGAGTCAGGAAGGAATTTTTTTCCCCAATGTGGAGCTTGGTGTTGCCACATGGTTTTTTTTTGCCTTCCTCTGGATCAATATGTTAGGCTATGGGTTGAACTAGATGGACTAGATGGACTTAAGGTACCTTTACATGCGGCAACTTTTCTAGGAATTTTACTGGCAACTTACTGGTTGCAGTGAAATCATGGAGACATTGTTCCATTTGTACACAGCAACAAGATAGAACAATGTCTCCATGATTTCACTTCAACCAGTAAGTTGCCAGTGAAATTCCTAGAAAAGTTGCCGCATGTAAAGGGACCCTTAAAGTCTTCCTTCAACCTTAAATACTATGTTACTATGTTACTTCCGGCACTTCAGGCACTGGACAAAAAATGCTGCTAACTGTGGTTTTAAGAAAGGCCGCAAGTGCAGGATTTCCCGGATCCGGATGACAATGCAAGAGCTGCACATGTCTGGAACTCCAATCCAAACTGTATTAGGCAGAACGCAATCTTGCCGCAAGTGTGCCACATCCAGTTTTTGCAACAAAGGTGGAATTCTGCCGGATTTGCAAAAACGCAGATGAGAAAGTGTCAAGCCCCAGGACATGGGGTACTCGGGTATCAGGCGGCAGAGGATTAACTTTGTCACGGGGAATGGCGGCCGCGCCTGATCCCATGTCCTGGGTGACACTTCAAAAGGGAGTATGTACAGGTGGTAAGTGTACAAGTTTATAGTTTGTCGTGACGCCACCTGCAGTGTCTGGTGATGTGCACCAGCGCCGCCACAGTCCGCCAGAGGCGGATGGGATTGCGGCCGAGATGGTGTAGTCCTCCGCAGGCAGGAATGGGACCTCCGGGGCAGCAATCCTGTGGAAGGAATGAGTTCATAGAAAAAAGATGCAGCAGAGTCAAAGTCACTTCACCCGGGTACATTACTGGAACTTTAGCAGCGTTAATACAGTCCTCAGTGCAGTTAGATGTTAAATGACAAGTGGCTACGGGTGACTGCAAGCGGATCTCTGGTAGCTGGACGGAACCCCCAGCGTGTGCCTTTCCTGTTCCAATTCTTCCTGTTTCCCAGTAGTCGGTGTGAAGTCTGACACCATAAAGTAGATCTGACCTCCTGCTGTCTCTAACTCTCTTTCTCTCTCTTGCCCCCGTCGGGTAACCTTCTGCTGAACACTGCGGCTTTGCCTGGCTGTGTCTAGTCCCCTTTATTGGTCGCTTGAGAATCAGGGCCGTATATGGTTATACCCCCGTACATCAGATTTTCTGAAGGCTCCCACAGGTGCGGGCTCCGGTGCCTGGTTTCGCTCCTGGGGCGAACTCTCAAGTTCCTCTATCCCCCTCTTGTTCTCTGTAACTGAGATCTGTCCTTGTCATTCCCGGGTCCCTCAGCCGAGAGACCCTCCTTGCTCCCTCAGGCCATCCACCTGGCCTCTCCAACTCCAACTCTTCTCTAACTCCCCCTACAGGTGGTTTTGTACTCCCTCCAGATTACCTCCCACTGTGACCTAGTGTGGGGTGTGGGTTTAGGGTTCCGCCTATCATCCTGAAATCCACTTGCAGCTGGGGGGACTACTCCTCTTTTACGGGTGCAGTACCCCTCTGTGGCACTCTTATAGTGGAGCGCCACAAAAGCACCGTTATACATGTATCGCAACACTATGACTAATTCATTGTTAACTTGTGAACCTAATTTTTAAAATTAACAAAAACCATTGAAACACAATCATAAATGGATATCTGATATACGTGATTGTCAGTGCATTTAATGCAAAATCAATCATGTTATAAACATCAGGGAACCAAATCTTTGTGCACAGATTGTACCATATAATTCATTATCATTGTATGTAAGAAAGTTAAGCTTATATGAGATCAATGTATATGAGCTGAAATTAGAAGGACTGATATATCATGTGAAGAGCAGCGATTATCATCCATTAAGCAGCTTCTATACCAATAGACTGACTCAGATTCATACTTACAGCAAGGAAAGCAGAAAGCTTACTAAAGAAACCTTCCGCAATTCCTGAATTTGTCCTATTCTACTCTGCTCTAAAGAAAATAAAGTGCACCTGTTATAAGTGCATTTGCTGAGTGAAGTGTGAAATTTTTCTTTTAACCCTCATTTTCCTTTAGAATAGCACTATATTATACATTTCTTTAAAAGGATGTCAGGGTTGTGAAAAAAATGACAGCTAATGGCCGGCAGTATTTCAATGGTTAGGGGGTTGCATGAGATTAGAGGAAAAGTATTGCAGTTTAGTCCCAATTGCTTAGATGAAACTCAAATATGATATCAGACACATCCCCAGACAAACTGGATTGACGATTGTCATGCTGGCTTCAGACTCTGTTCACACTGGGGAGTCTGATGTGTAGCCAAAAGGCCCAGTTACACTCACAGATAATTGTGCAGAGATTGTTCTCAGATCTCTGGTTGCAGTGAAATCATGGACACATTGTTCCATTTTAAGGCCGTGTACAAATGGAGCAATGAGTCCATGATTTCACTGCAACCAGAGATCTGCAAACAATCTCTGCACAATCATCTGAGTGTGTAACTGGGCCTTTAGAGACCTCTTCTTGCTCAGCCTGAGTTAGGGTGGTTTGCTCACTGATGTTTTTCTTTGCAGGAGTTAACTTTTAGATTAGTGTCAATTGAATGTTGAGGCTGCTGGAACACCTTCTCCCTTTAAATATGGCTCAGAACTTTCCTGGGTGCCAACTATAGCATATGCGTGCCTCTTCCAAAGTGGTCCTGTGTTGGAGTTGCTGTTGAAACTCTAATCGGTGCTTAGAGTCTGGTGAAGTGTACATTGTTGTTTTTTCATTCCCTATTTGTATTTGAGTTCTCCCTACGCACATATTGTATTTGCTGTGTGGTGCTGTTTTCTCTATCCCTGTATGTATATATATGTGGGTTCCATTATGGTTCTCCTCCTGGGGTGGGGGTTGGGGATTCAGCTCAGGGCTGGACAGGAGAGAAGGACATGGGGTAACAAGGCCCAATCCTTCTACCTATAAAATAATTTCACACATACAACAAAGTGTGGTAAAGTAATGGCCGAGGTTTTATTAAGAGATTACCAAAAACTAAATTTTTTATTTTTTAAAACTCAAATCCTTTTAAATCTTTTTTTAATCTTTAATAACAACTAAAGGACCAATCGACCCGAATTCACTGGGGCGATTTTACCCACAAGGGGAGGGTATCGAAGATAGACCCCCCCCCAACTAACACCTCAGCCATTCCTCAACAACACCTTGAAACCCTAAATTAAAGATATCCATAGCCACTTCCGATAAATGAACACCGACCGGCCGGTAAAAACCAGAAAGAAAACCTTCTAGATCTAAATGTCTATACGAGAAACCCGAAATCATTGGCAAAAATGTATTCATATCTCTGTTTATTCGCTTGCGAATTTACTCACAAAAACTTAAATTAGAAGCTTGCCAGATCAACAGGGGGACTATTCCGAAAAAACAATAGTCACATTGGGAAAATAACATTTCATCCAAGACAAATCTTTTTTCATGGAACTCAAAAGATCCAAGGTCTTCATTTTCCCCACGTCGTTTCCCCCTAAATGTATTATGATAAGATCTGGAGCTGGAAAAACACCTGAAAGCTCAATCAAAAAAGAACACAAATTACGCCATTGTAAACCCTTTCGTCCATGCCAAAGTACTTGAACTTTGTCAAGGGGGAAGGAAAGGTTTTCAGTGTAATTCCTTCTCATAGCCCTGTTTCGAGCCCAGAAAATAAAAGAATGGCCAACTAACCATACTATCGCTGGGCCTAAAACAAAAACAAAAGAACACAAAGGAATAAATTAACTTATATATGAAGAGTAATTGATGCCTAACATATAACTGAAACCTATTTGACTGCCAACGGCCAATACGTTTGATACTTTGTTCACCTAAACCAAAACGAAAAGCCTCTGTGGCAGCGCCAATGCGAAAAGAATGTGAAGATATATTCGCATCTTGTAAGCCCAATTCTGTCAAGCATTTTTTTAAAATAAAATTAAACTGAAATTTCGGAAGAGGTGAGCCTCCCTCATGAACCAACAATTAACCTTTACCCGGAAAACGTTTTTTGAGCCAGCGCTTAACAACAGAAACTGGACAAATAGCTTCCTGGCCAGAAGGGTAAAGAAGAACCGGTGCTCCTTTTCCTAACACATCCGTCTTAGATTTTCTAATATGAATCAAAACATACGAATCGTTCAAGGAAACATCTGACAGCTTTAAACCAGAATCCTTCACCTTAGATTCAGATACTAATTCAGATATGCGCAGGGCTGCAAAATATGCCAACACAAAGGCTGTCCTAAAAAAATACCGCTTCATACGCCGAAGAACAAACCTTCTCAAGAACCGAACAAATGCGAATTAACAATTCGATTGAGATAGAGTAGTTGCCAGCCTGATTCGAGGCGCCCTTCTTCAAGCCTTTTAGAGCCTGCTTGACAGCAAACAGATTCGTTATTGATGGATAGCCTTGCAGTTTTAAGAAAAACGAAATACCTGCTAATGCTTTAGCCACTGAAGAATAACTATAGATACGAACACAAAGAAAGTCAATAAAACACAATACTGATGAGACAGAGATATCTATACCATCAAAATCATGTATAGCACAAAAATTATTCCATTCTTTCCAAGCCGTCAAATATTCATTCCAAGTTCTATGAGCTATAGAACCCTGAATGAAATTAGGAACAAATTTCAAATGACGCTCCACAGACCGGATGGGCACATTAACCCCGAAGGACTGGCATCGGGAATCAACAGCCGAAATTGTTGAATGCACTGTAATGATAAAAAATCAATTGCAGTTGAGTCAGAATGCAACGAAAAACTACATTTTAACCAAATGTTAAATTTTAAACAAATCAAAACAACACGTCGGAGGATATGCGAAGCCGAAAAACACTTTGAAGTTAGAGTATTTAAGGCCATAACAACACCCTTATTCCTTGATTCAAAATAAATTTGATAATTTGCCAATAAAGGGCCCCATAACTCCAAACAGACTAAAAGGGCGAAGAGCTCAATAACCATCACATTTTTTGTCACAAGATCCACTTTCCATCTCAAAGGCCATTGGTCGTAAGCCTAATGGTTACCAAAGCGTAATCCAAAACCAACCGAAATGACTAACACATACAATTCCAAGGCAGAAGATAAACAAAATTCTTCTTGCCAACAAGACCTGCCATTAAAAGAATGAAGAAATTCTGCCCATACTCTCAGGTCATTCTTTACTGAACTGTTCAATCTGACATGTGAATAAGGAGTTGATAAACCCTTCGTTAAATCATATAAGCTTCTCAAAAATACCCTACCCATTGGGATAATTCTAGTCGCAAAGTTAAACAAACCTAAAGCTGACTGCAATACCTTCAGAGTCACTTTTTCCTTGTCTAACAACAATTCAATTATCATTTTCAAACGCAAAATTTTTTCTTCAGGTAAACTACAAAACATTCCGGAAGTATCAATCAAAATACCTAAAAATTCTATGCGGCCGCAAGGGAAAACCGTTTTTTCTGGAGCCAAAGGCACCCCAAAATAAGCCATCAAATCGATAAATTTGCATAACAACTGGGAACAAATGTCAGAAGAATCTGGACCAATAAACAAAAAATCATCAAGGTAATGCAAAACCCAACCTTACTGAACCTCAAACTCTACACACCATTGCAAAAAAGACGCAAGTGCTTCAAAATAAAAACACGATTTTGAAAATCCCATCGGGAGACACCGATCAAAAAAACATAAAATTGATCAAAAACAAAACCCAAAGAATTAAATCCCGAAGGATGTATTGGTAATAAGTGAAACGCCGAAATAATGTCGGATTTCGCCAGAAAAGAATTAACTCCCGATTTTCGAAGCAAATCAACTGCTAAATCAAAAGACGCATATGTTACAGATGCTGAAGCTGCATCAATTTGATCATTCAATGAATCACCAACTGTTTGGGATAAATGGTGTATCAGGCGAAAAGAGCCTCTCTCTTTTTAAGGGACTCCCCCCAAAGGAGATACACGAAAATCTACAAATGACGGGTACTCAAAAGGTCCAGAAATTCTGCCTTCAGTCAATTCCTTCAAAATCTTTTCCCTAACAACATGGGGAAAAATGCCTGACCCAAGGCAAATTATCAACTACAACACAACCTGTCCTATTAAAAAGGGGGGACCAGAAAACCCTAAGAAAAACCTTTAAATAACAATTCAGCTGTCTGTCAATCTGGATAGACTTCTAGCCAGGGCGACATTCTTTCCACCATCACTGGGGTCACTGCCCTTTGAAGCATCTTTTGTAATGCCAGATTGCTGGTTTGCGGAGTTGATTTTCTTATAACATTTGACCATGGGGTGAGATCCCCAGCAAAAAGAACATTTGTATCGAAATCTACAGTTGGTTAACCATCGACACGAACCCTCATTAAAGGCATAACAAACTCCCTTTTAAACTACTTGTTGACCTTCCTTATTTTGCCTATTCATCACTGATCTTTGTGGAAGCATTAAATTCAACCAGAGGCCTACATCTTTGCATCCCCAACGCATTTCGGGGTGTACCGCGATCTTTTGACGGAAGGCCTCATCATAATACCACCATGCCATTCCACCAAAGCCACGGAAACCTTCCAAAATTGTATCCATGTGCTGAAATAAACCACTACATAAATCAGCTTTTTTTTTTTTCCCAGCACAGAAGCGTATACACAAAACGCTTGTAACCAATTAATAAAAGACTTAGGAATCTGTTTTTCCTCTTTTTTTATCACTTGAAGCAGGAGGCTCCCATACCGGCAAGAGAGCCATCAAATCAATAAAATCACCTTTCCAAATGTTTTCTTTTACTGTATCCATTAAATGAAAGCCAAGTGGCGACACAGTGCAAGTTAATGCCTCTTTAAGGTGCACCTCAGCTACGTCACTTTGACGTACTGATAACCCAGCATCCACAGGTGCTTTATCCACTTTCATCACAGAAGCTACAGCTTCTGACACTGACCTCTGAATAAACGACCTAATACTGTCACATAAAGAAATGATGGGAGTGCTGGTGTATCACGGTCCGCGCTGCTCCAGGGCTGAATATAACTCACCAATGAGCCAGTCAACTTTTCATTCTTCATATTCCTCCTTCTCCTACGCGTTTCAGCGCCACACCCGGCGCCTTCCTCAGGGACATTCACCGGGTGTGGCGCTGAAACGCGTAGGAGAAGGAGGAATAAAAAGAATGAAAAGTTGACTGGCTCATTGGTGAGTTATATTCAGCCCTGGAGCAGCGTGGACCGTGATACACCAGCACTCCCATCATTTCTTTGGTTGATACCACTATCCAGTGGTGGGTGGAGGTCCTGCAGCAGCTTGGAACATTGTTTCCTAAACGCCTTCAAACCAGTTGTGGGGATCACAACTGGAACAGGTGAGCAGCTTCATAGCACCACCACATTATATCAGTGTCACTAGTGATAGGGCACTATTGCGCCTCTTGTCCCCCTCCCTATTTTATATTTTACTAGTAAAAAGGCCCGATGCAATTGCATCGGGAGCGCGGTGAAATTAATTGTGTGTATACAGGCGGGTGAGTGGCTAGCAGAGTATATATGGGGCTCTGTGGGTAGCAGACTATACAGGCGGGTCTGTGGGTAGCAGAGTATACAGACTGCTCTGAGGGTAGCAGATTATACAGGCGGCTCTCTGGGTAGAAAAGTATACAGGCGGCTCTGTGGGTAGCAGAGTATACAGGCGGCTGTGTGGGTAGGAGAGTATACAGGCGGCTCTGTGGGTGTCAGAGTATAGAGGGGGCTCTGTGGATAGCAGAGTATGATGTGGCGGGAGGCTGGAGGAGTGAGGGGAGCAGAGGCTTGAGGGGTGAGGAGAGCAGAGGCTGGAATGGTGAGGAGAGGTCCAGATGGAGGGGTGAGGAGAGGTCTGGCTGGAGGGGTGAGGAGAGATGCGGCTGGAGGGGTGACATCACCGCTCGGCGGCAGGACGTGGCTGCGTGCTGGGGCTGATCGCAGCCCCAGTCACACGGCATTGTCCTCTGCGGCGGGTTGGGTGATGCAGAGAGGGATCAGTTCTTGCCCTCAGGTCACACGTGACCTGAGCGGAAGGAGCGGATTGGGCGGTGTGTGGTAAAGACAGGACGGTCATCCGATTGGTCTAGGACGCCAAGTCCTGGGCAATGGGATGGGCGTCCTGTGTGTACAACACAGCGCCCAATCTGCTTGCAGGGGCAGGCAATGGGAGTGAGCGGGGCGTGTCAGGCTTTGCAGGCTGACACGGTACGCTCACTCCCATTGGCTGTTGCCGGCCACAGGACGACGTCCCTGGCTCCCGGCACCCGGCCACAGCCCGTAGACCGCTACTCCACCAGCATGGCGACATTGAGAGCCCAGCGGTGAGAGAGTGGCGAGGGGCGGAAGGCTCCGGCGGCATCCGGGCAGCATGGAACTCGCGGAGGGCGCGAGGGCGGTGGCGATGGTGCGGGGCCGACGGTTGGCAGGATAGCAGCGGTGTCAGGTAGTGCGGCTGAGGATGGAGGAGGATGTGAGGCTGGAGGAGGCTGTGAGGATGGGGGGGCTGTGAGGCTGGAGGAGGCTGTGAGGATGGGGAGGCTGTGAGGCTGGAGGAGGCTGTGAGGCTGGAGGAGGCTGTGAGGATGGGGAGGCTGTGAGGCTGGAGGAGGCTGTGAGGCTGGAGGAGCGTGGATGGGGAGCTGGAGGCTGGAGTGGAGGCTGAGGAGGCTGTGAGGAGGGGAGCTGGGTAGGAGAGCTGTGAGGCTGGAGGAGAGGCTGAGTGACTGGAGGCTGAGAGGCTGTGAGGCTGGAGGAGCTGTGAGGCTGGGGAGGCTGTGAGGCTGGAGGGAGCTGTGAGGCTGGAGGAGGCTGTGAGGATGGGGAGGCGGTGAGCTGGATGGGCTGGAGAGCTGGAGAGGAAGGGCGTGAGGAGACTGTGAGGCTGGAGGAGCTGTGAGGAGCGGAGGCTGTGAGGCTGGAGAGGATGTGAGGCTGGAGGAGGCTTGTGAGGCTGTAGGTATGGCTTGAGGCTGTGGGAGGGAGAGCTGTGAGGCTGGAGGGAGGCTGAGTGAGGATGGGAGCATGAGGCTGTGAAGGCTGGAGGTGAGGATGGGAGGCTGTGAGCAGAGCTGTGAGGATGGGGAGGCTGTGAGGCTGGAGGGTAGGCATGTAGGAGGCTGTGAGGATGGGAGCTGTGAGGCTGGAGGAGGCTGTGGAGGCTGAGGAGGAGGCTGTGAGGATGGAGGAGGCTGTGAGGCTGGAGGAGGCTAGTGAGGCTGGGGAGGCTGTGAGGCTGGAGGAGGTGTGAGGCTGGATGGGACTGAGTGAGGCTGTGAGGAGTGGAAGGCTGGAGGAGGCTGTGAGGCTGGAGCTGAGGCTGATGAGGCTGTGAGGATGGGGAGGCTGAGCTGAGGAGGTGTGAGCGAGGAGGCTTGAGGATGGGAGGCGTGAGGCTGAGAGGCTGTGAGGATGGGGAGGCTGTGAGGCTGGAGGAGGTGTGAGCTGAGGAGCTTGAGGAGGGAGGCTGTGAGGCATGGAGGGGCGTGGAGGAGGCTGTGAGGTGGGAGGCTGTGAGGCTGAGGAGGCTTGAGGCTAGTGGGAGGCTGTGAGGATGGGGAGGCTGTGAGGCTGGAGAGGCTGTGAGGCTGGAGGAGGCTGTGAGGATGAGGAGGCTGGAGGCTGGAGGAGGGTGTGAGTGAGGAGCTGTGTAGGATGGGAGGCTGTGAGGCTGGAGGAGGCTGTAGAGGCTGTGAGGATGGGGAGCTGGAGTGAACATGTAGAGGCTGGAGGAACTGGAGGCTGGAGGAGGCTGTGAGGAGTGAGAGGAGGCTGTGAGGCTGGAGGAGGCTGTGAGGCGGAGGAGCTGTGAGGATGGGGCGTGACTGGAGAGGTGTGAGGCTGTAGGAGGCTGTGAGGATGGGGAGGCTGTGAGGCTGGAGGAGGCTGTAGGAGGCTGTGAGTGAGGAGGCTGGAGGCTGGAGGAGGCTGTGAGGCTGGGAGGCATGAGGCTGAGGAGGCTGTGAGCGGAGAGCTGTGAGGATGGGGAGGCTGTGAGGCTGGAGGGGTGTAGGCTGAGGAGGCTGTGAGGGGAGCTGTGAGGCTGGAGGAGCTGTAGAGGCGTGAGGAGGGGGCTGGAGGAGATGTGAGGCTGGAGGCTGAGGCTGGAGGAGGCTGTGAGGATGGGGAGGCTGTGAGGCTGGGAGGCTGTGAGGCTGGAGGAGCTGGAGATGGGAGGCTGTGAGGCTGAGGAGTGGTGGAGGCTGTAGGAGGCTGTGAGGAGGGGAGGCTGTGAGGCTGGAGGAGGCTGTAGGAGGCTGTGAGCGATGGGGACTGTGAGGCTGGAGGAGCTGTGAGGCTGGAGGAGGCTGTGAGGATGGGGAGGCTGTGAGGCTGGAGGAGGCTGTGAGGCTGGAGGAGGCTGTGAGGATGGGGAGCTGTGAGGCTGGAGGAGGTGTGAGGCTGGAGGAGGCGGAGGGGAGGCTGTGAGGCTGGAGAGCTGTGAGTGATGGAGTGTAGGAGGGAGCTGTGAGGTGAGTGAGGCTGAGAGGCTGGAGGATGGGAGCTGAGGTGAGGAGCGTAGGCTGTAGAGGAGGCTGGAGAGACTGGAGCTGGAGGGGATGAGGCTGAGGAGGAGTTGAGGATGGGAGGCTGTGAGGCTGGAGGAGGTTGTAGGCTGGAGGAGCGTGAGGATGGGACTGTGAGGCTGAGGAGGTGTAGGCTGAGGAGCTGTGAGTGGGAGCTTGAGGCTGGAGGCTGTAGACTGTGAGATGGGGAGGCTGTGAGGCTGAGGAGGCTGTGAGGCGGAGGAGGCTGTGAGGATGGGAGCTGTGAGGCTGGAGGAGGTGTAGGGAGGAGTGTGAGGCTGGAGGAGGCTTGAGGATGGGAGGCGTGAGCTGAGGAGGTGTATGGGCTGTGAGGATGGGAGGCTGTGATGAGGAGGCTGAGGAGGCGTGAGGATGGGAGGCTGTAGGCTGGAGCGGAGAGCTGAGCTGAGGCTGTGGAGGAGGCTGGAGGCGGAGTGGTGGAGGCTGTGAAGGGAGCTGTGAGCTGGGAGCTGTGAGGATGGGAGGCTGTGAGGCTGAGGAGGTTGAGCTGTAGGAGGCTGTGAGGATGGGAGGTGAGCTGGAGAGGCTGTAGGGCTGTGAGGATGGGGAGCTGTGAGGCTGGAGAGCTGGAGCTGAGGAGGCTGTGAGGAGGGAGGCTGTGAGGTGGAGAGGCTGTGAGGCTGGAGGAGCTGTGAGATGGGAGGCTGTGAGGCTGGAGAGGGTGTGAGGTGAGGGGCTGTGAGGTGGGAGGTGTGAGGCTGAGGAGCTGTAGAGGCTGTGAGGATGGGGAGGCTGGAGAGACTGGAGGCTGGAGGAGTGAAGGCTGGAGGAGGCTGTGAGGTGGGAGGTGTGAGGTGGGCTGTGAGTGGGGCTGTGAGGTGGAGGGTGTGGGGAGGTGAGATGGGGGGTGGGGCTTGAGGAGTGGTGGGCGTGATGGGAAGGGTGGAGCTAGGGGTGAGAGGAGTGAGGCGTGGGGAGGGCTAGGTTGGGGGTGTGGGGAGGGTGTGATGGAGGCTGTGAGGTGGGCTGTGTGAGAGCTAGGCTGGAGATGGAGGCTGGGATTGAGGCTGAGAGTGTGGGGGGCTGTGAGGGGTGGAGTGAGGAGGCGGAGGTGTGAGTGGAGGGGGTGGAGGTGGGCGTGAGGCGTGAGTGGGGAGCTTGAGGAAGATGGGGGGGAGGAGGTGGGGGCTGAGATGGAGCTGGTGGGGCTGGTGAGATGGAGGATGGGGTGGGCGGGTGATTGTATGGGGGTGAGAAGAGAGTTGGGGGGGGAGGCTGGAGAGGCTGGAGTGGAGAGCTGAGGAGCGTGAGATGGAGCTGTGAGGCGAGGAGGCTGTGAGGCTGGAGGAGGCTGAGATGGGAGGCTGTGAGGGGGGTGTGGGCTGTAGAGCGTGAGATGGGATGCGTGGTGGAGTGGAGCTGAGGAGGCTGGAGGATGGATGAGGCTGGAGGAGATGGGGCTGGAGGGAGACTGAGGCTGGAGGAGGCTGTAGGATGGGGAGGCTGGAGGTGGAGGAGGCGTGAGGTGGAGGAGCTGTGAGGATGGAGGGAGGCTGTGGGCTGGAGGAGGGTGTGAGGCTGTAGGAGGCTGTGAGGATGGGGAGGCTGTGAGGCTGGAGGAGGCTGTGGAGGTGTGTGAGGATGGGGAGGCTGTGAGGTGGAGGAGGCTGTGAGGTGAGGAGGGAGCTGTGAGGAGGGGAGGGCTGTGAGGCTGGAGGAGGCTGTGAGGCTGGAGGAGGCTGTGAGGCTGGAGGAGGCTGTGAGGAGGGGGGCTGTGAGCTGAGGAGGGGGTGTGAGGCTGGAGGAGGCTGTGAGGTGGGAGGCTGAGTGAGCTGGAGGAGGCTGAGGAGGACGAGTGAGGATGGTAGGGAGGGACTGGAGGATGGCTGGAGGCTGAGAGAGCTGGGGAGGAGGGTGTGAGGGGAGGCTGTGAGGCTGGCAGGAGGGTGTGAGGCTGTAGGAGGCTGTGAGGATGGGGAGGCTGTGAGGCTGGAGGAGGCTGTGAGGATGGGAGGCTGTGAGACTGGAGGAGGGTGTGAGGCTGTAGGAGGCAGTGAGGATGGGGAGGCTGTGAGGCTGGAGGAGGCTGTAGGAGGCTGTGAGGATGGGGAGGCTGTGAGGCTGGAGGAGACTGTGAGGCTGGAGGAGACTGAGGCTGGAGGAGACAGTGAGGATGGGGAGGCTGTGAGGCTGGAGGAGACATTTACTGTACTGAGCATGCTCAGTACAGTAAAAGGTCTCCAAACAGGAAGGCAGGGGTTAAAAAAAAAAAAAAAAGATAATGCTCACCTCTCCCCGAGCCCCCGTCGTCTCCTGCCGTCTTCCTCCAAGCTTCCGGTGGCTGCCGCAGGCTCCGAGTGTCTGTAGAGCTGTTGTAGTGCAGTCAAGGACCTGTGGTGATGTCACAGTCACGTGACACCAGGTTACTCCATGGAGACGACGGGGGCTCGGGGAGGTGAGCATTAACTTTTTTTTTTTTTTTTTTACAGTAGTGCGGGTCTGCGGCTCGTGATGACGCTGCGCGTCATCACTCGCAGTCCCGCAAAGCATGTTGGGATTCGGCGACAACGCCCGAATTCCCAACTGCGGATTATATAAGTAGATATTTTATAATACTGTCACATGACATATTATTACTTAATAAGGATAAATCAGGAATCTCACCAGAACTCTGTTCTGCAGGCATCTGTGTCTGTTCTTGATAAACTCCTCCAGTGCTTGCAGGAGAAGATATTGTTGTACTCATTTCCCTGTGCTGTGACATTAATCTGTCCATGTCAGCTGCAGGATTCCAAGCTCTCAAAGCTGCTCTCAGATCTTCTTGTTCTCCTTGCACTTGCCATTGCATTGTGCTCTTTGCAGACGGTCCCTTATGTCCCTCTCCTGTTCCAGAACTTGGCTGCTGGTTCCTTGAAGATGAAACTTGTCAGGAATTACCTAAGGATCAGCGGGCTCCTCAATAACCACCACAGCTTGTTCCACCTCAGGGTCAGCAGGAACAGGCAATGTCTCGTCCATAGTCACTCCTGGCTGCCCTCTTAAACAAGCTTTCAGCTATTCTTCTCCTCCAATAGCTGCTGGATGAAATTCTCCATTTCCTCTCAGCTGTTTTCTTCCTCACAGCTGAACTGACGCTGAAGACACAAACAGCTGCTTTTAAACCTCAGTTTTACCGCCTTTTTTGCGTTAACCAATGAGATTAAAGCTCCCTCAACTGAAGAGCTGGCACATACCAATATCATTTTCTGAAATGAAAAACTCACACAAAAAATACATAAACACAAAGAAATCATTAGTACTACATTCCCAGTTAACTTAAATATAACATTCAGCTAATTTATCCACAACTAAATTGTACATTAAAAACTAAAAATACCGGATAAGCCTGTGACCCCATGTCCACCCCACATTTATACAAAATGGTGTCTCCCAGGATGGAGACTCATGCCTCTCTATCATCAAGGGTTCCCCTGAGTTAAGGAAAGTCAGGGTTACCCTAGCCTGAGGAACAGTTGAGGGGCCCAGGTTCCTTTCCTCCTTTTCTCCCAAGGTTCCCCATGATATTATAGTCAGCCAAAAACATTCCATGGATCCCATTTTTTCCCTTACTAGACAGTTGGAGGCTCTGTCTATCCAGGTTACAAAGCTTAAAGGGGCAGCTCATCAACAGGCCTTGTCACCTTCTGCGGTGCAGTCTGAAGCAACGTCCAGGTAATCTGAACCAAAACTGGCCCTCTAAGAGCAGTTTGCAGATGATCGTGTGGAGCCCCACTGGTCAGGCGTCACAAGTGGGGTACTGCACCCAAAGATGATCGTGTGGTTACCCCTGTCGCAAGCAGAATGCAGAACACTGTTGAAGGATCTGAACCCAACACACACCTGCCACTGCAACCGGGGGGAGGTCCCAAAAAAAGGGAGTTGGAGAGTGGAAAGTGTGAGAGGAGCAAGGTAGAATGCACGGGGAGTCTTCAGGAGTGTCTTCCCTGAGGAACGAAGGAGAACGGGAGCTTACCCAAGAGAGAAAGGGGCTTCAAAAGAGGGCTAGAGAAAGAAGTAACCCAGACAGAAAGGTCTTCACTTCTTCAACTGGAGTACACGGGTCTGACAACGCAGCCTGGAGTATTCACCCTCCGACCGTACTCGTCCTGGCTCCGAAGATGTTCTCAGGGTGTTTATGCCCTGGGATGTACCACTGCTCAAGAAGCAGACCACGAGAAGAGAGAGAAGGGACAGGACAAGGGTAGATCCAAGAAGGTACCACCAGAGACTTCCACAGATTCTGCATTCTGCTGCGACTACCCGGCCTTCAGTCCTGCGGGCAGTACTGTGAGCTGTATCACCATCTTGATCAGTCTTCTTTTACTAGTAAAGTACCTGGAAGAGTGCATTACCTCTATGTATCTGTCCTGCATTTATTGACTTTTCTTAATGGTTTGCACCATCCTGGCAACAGGTAACACTGCCCCGGAGGCTTAGCTCTACCTGTAGGGAGCTGCTCAACCCTAGCCGCAATACCACCACCCTCTGGAGGACTGTGGCGGTGCTGGTGTCAAGTCACCAGGTGCTACAGGTGGCGTCACAAGACAAAGACTCTAATCCCTTGTAAAAACAAACCCCTTCTAGTGGGCTGTCGTCACCTGGGGTCACGAATCTGGGCAGGCCATCAGTGATATCACCCCACCGAAGCAGAGGGCCCAGACATCCGAGTTTCCATACCCTGGGGTTGTACAGATAACCCCTTTTTTTTTTTTCGTCACAAATAGGATCGCGTGCCCGCTGCAACCGGGTACTGTGTGCCTTTGGACTTTGAACTATTTGACTGAAAAGAACTTTCATCACCGCTGTACCGCTGTACGGTACTGAGAACTGGTTCTCACCATTTTACCGGGAACCCCTATGTAAAGGACAATATGCAAGCCCAGGGGTGTGCCTCAGCGCCTTGACAAAGGAGGGCCTAGACAGAGGCGCGAAAATGTTTGGCCACCCCTATGGCCATCAATCAATCAGGGGCTTGGTCCAACGGAAGTGGCCCCTGGGAAGCCATTACACGCTTATAAGGGGATAGCCGGAAGAGAAGAACACAATAGAAAGTACGACATAACCGTCAATATGGCAACCGGGAGGACGGACATTCACCAGTAGGTGGAACAGGAGGCCCGTGCTGCCCACAGCGATTCGGAAGCCCCGTCCCTGCTGACGGATGAGGGCAACGCTGAGTACTGGATGGTCGCATTCTGGGAATTGCAGAGCCGACTATCCGAGACACTAGGGTGGGTAGTACAGCAATGGAGTGCGGAGCAAGCCGCGGGGCTCAGGGGTCGAGCCGTGGATAGAAGAACAAGAGAAGGCGCTGCTGCTGCACAGGCTGTAGCAGTGGTCGCCATAACACCTGTTCAAAATCAGGAGGCAGGAGTCCAAACTGACTTCATGGAGGACCTGCCCACTGCTCCCATTAACACCCCGGCAGAAGAGACCCAAGCCCTGGAGGAAGAACAGGATGTCGTTGTGGAGGAGGTTGATGACAGCTGGATAACACCACCAACCTAGCCGAGGATGACTCCGTGGAGAACGAAGAGGAGCTGTTTTACCGTCCCGGAGCCGCTGGAGATCATACCCTGGAGCTGGCATGGTGGACCGACCTGTGGAGGCTACCTGTTGCTGTGCCAAGCTGCGTCACAGATGTTACCGCCGTTCTGGAAAACCCGTTACACCGTATTCCACCACCGGAGTATACCCCACAGGTTAGAGAGTCCGACCAGGAGGCCCGGCAAAGACGTTGAGAGGAATATTACCAATAGGAGATGGAAAGCTGTAGAGTAAGGGAGGAAGCCCGCAGACACTCCCCCCCCACTGCCATTGGAACTGCGAAGGACTGGCACCATAGTGTCCTTTAACTACGCGGATGGATTCATACGCGAGCCCGGAATGCATGACGAAATCTTTGTGGTGCGTAGAGACATTGAGTCACACCTGAGTCGTGGTCACCCGGACCGAGATGTGTACCGTGGAGACGAGGTAACTTATGAGAGACACGCGGGACCACTTGGGTAGTTCGCTATTCGTGCTTTCCGCCATTAAGTATCTGTTATCGCCACAGGTTTTGAGATGTGAATAGTTTCTTTTGCTGCAGTATGACCTTTGTTTTCTTTTCCCTGATTTAAGTGGAGACTCATAGACTTCCATGAGAACTCTTCCCTCCCATGAGTGTATAATGTTTTTTAGGCCTGGACTATTAACCCGTTTTAGCCAGAGACTCTCGTGTGATATCATGTAGTTATTCAAAGCGCCCCAGTGGTGATAAAGCACACTGGACTGTGATGGACAATTATTACCGCTGGGTCCGCGCAGTTAACGGTCACCGATGAGAAGTTAGATAATGTTATTATCGCTTAAATTGAATTGTGTATAAAGAAAGATGCTATGAACCGGAGAGCAATATCTTGGCAAAGAGGTGACCCGAGGACCCTGAGGTCTATAGTAGTATCTAGCTATCGTACTGGTTGGCAACGTTAAAAAAGAAACCGAACCTCCCATAAAGGGAAGAAGAAGAAGAATGCTTGTTTGTAGATATGTTACCTGTTATTGTTTAGTTAAATACAAAACTTTTTACTGTAACACCATACTCGCGGATGAGTACATTCCATCAAGGGGGAATGTGGCACCCCACTGGTCAGAAGTCACAAGTGGCGTACTGCACCCAAAGATGAGCGTGTGGTTACCCCTGTCGCAAGCAGAATGCAGAACACTGTGGAAGGATCTGAACCCAACACACACCAGCCCATGCAACCAGGGGAAGGTCCCAAAAAAAGGGAGTTGGAGAGTGGGAAGTGTGAGAGGAGCAAGGTAGAACACACATGGAGTCTTCAGGAGTGTCTTCCCTGAGGAACGACGGAGAACAGGAGCTTACCCAAGAGAGAAAGGGGCTTTAAAAGAGGGCTAGAGAAAGAAGTAGCCCAGACAGAAAGGTCTTGACTTGTTCACCTTGATTACACAGGTTTGACAACGTGACCTGGAGTGTTCACCCTCTGACCATACTCATCCTGGCTCCGAAGACGTTCTCAGGGTGTTTATCCTCTGGGACGTACCACTGCTCAAGAAGCAGACCATGAGAAGAGAGAGAAGGGACAGGACAAGGGTAGATCCAAGAGGATACCGCCAGAGACTTCCACAGATTCTGCATTCTGCTGCAACTCGCCGGCCATCCATCCTGCGGGCAGTACTGTGAGCTGTATCACCCTCGCCGCAATACCACCACCTCCGGAAGACTGTAGCCGCGCTGGTGTCTAGTCACCAGGTGCTACAAGTGGCGTCACAAGACAAAGACTCTAATCTATTGTAAAAACAAACCCCTTCTAGTGGGCTGTCGTCACCCGGGGTCACGGATCTGGGCAGGCCACCAGTGATATCCCCACTGAAGCAGAGGGCCCAGACATCCGAGTTGCCATACCCTGGGGTGCTACAATCACAGTAAGTTTGTTTTTTTTCCACGAGTCCTGCAAATTGTATTTCCGCTTGCATCCTCTCTCTTCTGGGAGTGATGCTCAGCGTGTGAGTATTGTGGTCTCTTTACTAAGCGTGGACTTTTTCTTTATCCTCCGATTGCCCTGTTTTTGTATCGTTGGACTTTATTTTTTCTGCACTCGACCTTATCTATGACAATCCAGATAAACTGGCTTTGGCCGTGTCTAAGATTCGTTCTCTTATTCACGGGAGTTGGCTGGCCAAGGATTACTGTGCTGAGTTTCGCCATTGGTCCATGGATTCTCAGTGGAACAACCCCACTCTTAGGAGCCAGTTTCTGCAGGGGGTTTCTGAGAGAATCAAGCAGGCTTTGGTGATGTATGAGAGTCACGCTTCTCTGGTGGTAGCCATGGCACTTGTAGTCCGTATTGACTGCTGTTTCTGCCAAGGATCTCAGGAGACCAACTCTGTATGGGAAGGGGCAGCAACATTTATATCTAGCCCGGACACCTCTGTAGTGCCCATGCAGCTTGCAGGGAGGTCGCATGAGAATCAATAGCCCTTTATTCCTAAAAAAAGGAGTCTGTTTTTCCTGCGGCTATAAGTGACATTATATTAATGCTTGACTCATGGTACTGAAGAAAGGTGCGCCGGTGGAAATTTGGTAGGCTCAGGGGGTTTGGAGGATCCCAGCCTGAACCTATGTATATCCTCCATGACGGTATCTCAGTATATTCTCCCCATAAGGGTAATATTCGAGGGTCAGGAGGTTTCTATTAAGGTTTTCTTAGATAGGGGGGTCTGTGGTGAATATCATTGATGAACAATTTACCCGCAAGTCCGGGTTAAGAGTTGACAAGCTTCCTAGTCCTATACACATTGTTGCCATTGATGCGTTTCCACTTTCTCAATGGGTTTTTAAGGAGTGTGTACCGGATTTGGAACTCTGCATTGAAGTCATCCATTTGGAGCATATAACGTGCAGTGTTTCAAAAATCTACCTGCACAGGTGGTTTTGGGGTTTCCTTGGTTGTCGGTTTACAATCCAGTAACAAACTGGAAAACTCAGGACATAGTCCAGTGGAGCGCAAACTGCAAAGAGAACTGTCTAGATTTGTGTATTTCAGCTGTGACTCCTAGTATCCCTGAACTTTTACTGGAGTATTCTGATGTGTTCTCTGAAAAGGGTTGTAAGGAGCTTGCGCCACCCCGGCCCACATACTTCACTATAGGACTGAAACCGGGGGCCAAACTTCCTAGGTGCAGAATGTTTAATCATGTTAGCACATACTGCCTGTATTAGATGGATGGTGTTCATGTTTGAATAAATCCTCATAATTGCAAGTTTATGAGTGCTGGATTTTTCTACACTATTATTGGGTGCCAAATGGTTTTCTAAACTTGACATCAGGGGTGTATACAACCTCATAAGAGATCATCAGGGATTTTATGCCCATTCATGTGCAGCAAAGAAAATAGTTATAGTTTAATACTAGTTACAACCCATAGAGGGCATGTATTACCCATTTGTGCTGTTTAAATGCACTTCGCAGACTCCAGCAGTATCTCTACATAAGAGTTTTCCCCTTTAAGAATTACTGATTCAGAAGGGACGGCCCTCAGCTTCCAAGGAGAAGAAGATAGTGCAGTCCTTTTCCCTGGCTTTGGAGAGACTTGTGTCCCTTGCTCTTACTCCCTTCTCTATAACTACTCTTATGACCAGCTGAATCTAGTGAGAGTTATAGTGCACACAATATACTTGTGCTAGAGTCTGTGTAAGCAGGTTACCATCCAGCCACTGTTACAGAAAGAATTGTGTAATAGGAAAGTGTTGTACCCTGTAATCTTCCATTTTAGCTAAAGTTTCTGCACTGTATAACGGATAGATGTACCGATGTGTAGAATAGTGCTAGCAGCAATGAACTTTGTTAGTCATAGCATAACACAGAAATACAATTGACATCATTGTGCTGTTTCTGAGATGTGCCCAGAATTGATACAGACTGTTTGTACTTTATAGTTTTTACCAAGTCAAGTTAAATTAAATTAAATAACATTTGTAAAAGCAATCAAGGCAGCAAAGATTGAGACAGAGAGACTCATTGCCAGAGAAAGTAAAAAGAATCCCAAAATATTTTTTAACTACATAAATAGTAAGAAACTAAAAAATGATGGTGTTGGCCCCTTTAAAAATAGTCTGGGTGAAATGGTGGATGAGAATGAGGAAAAAGCCAATATGCTAAATGACTTTTTTTCAACAGTATTTACACAAGAAAATCCCATGACAGACAATATGATCAGTGATAACAAAAAGTCTCAATTAAATGTCACCTGCTTAACCCAAGAGGAAGTACGGCATCGTCTAAAAATCACTAAAATTGACAAATCCCCGGGCCCGGATGGGATACACCCCAGAGTGCTGCAGGAATTAAGTACTGTCATAGATAGACCATTATTTTTAATATTTAAAGATTCCATAATAACAGGGTCTGTACCACAGGACTGGCGTATAGCAAATGTGGTGCCAATATTCAAAAAGGGGACAAAAACTAAACTTGGAAATTATAGGCCAGTAAGCTTAACCTCTACTGTGGGTAAAATCCTAGAGGGTTTTCTAAGAGATGCTATACTGGAGTATCTGAAGAAAAATAACCTCATGACCCATTATCAACATGGTTTTACGAGGGACCGTTCCTGTCAAACTAATCTGATAAGCTTCTATGAAGAAGTAAGTTCTGGACTGGACCAAGGAAATGCAGTGGATGTGGTGTATATGGACTTTTCAAAAGCTTTTAATACGGTGCCACACAAAAGGTTGATACATAAAATGAGGGCAATGGGGATAGGGGAAAATATGTGTAAGTGGGTTAAGAACTGGCTTAGTGATAGGAAACAAAGGGTGGTTATTAATGGAACACACTCAGAATGGGTCACAGTTAACAGTGGGGTACCACAGGGGTCAGTGTTGGGCCCGCTTCTATTTAATATATTTATTAATGACCTTGTAGGGGGCATACGGAGTAGAATCTCAATATTTGCAGATGACACTAAACTCTGCAGGGTAATCCATACAGAGGAGGACAATTTTATATTACAGGAGGATTTATGTAAACTAGAAGCTTGGGCTGCTAAATGCAAATGCGCTTTAATGGGGATAAATGTAAAGTCATGCACTTGGGCAGAGGAAACAAAAGGTATAATTATGTGCTTAATTGTAAAACACTGGGCAAAACTGTCACTGAAAAAGACCTGGGTGTATGGGTAGATGACAAACTCACATTTAGTGGCCAGTGTCAGGCAGCTGCTGCAAAGGCAAATAAAATAATGGGATGCATTAAAAGAGGCATAGATGCTCATGAGGAGAACATAATTTTACCTCTATACAAGTCACTAGTGCGACCACACTTAGAATACTGTGTACAATTCTGGTCTCCGGTGTATAAGAAAGACATAGCTGAAGTAGAGCGGGTCCAGAGAAGAGCGACAAAAGTCATTAGAGGACTAAGGGGTCTGCAATACCAAGACAGGTTATTAAACTTGGGGTTATTTAGCTTGGAAAAACGAAGGCTTAGGGGTGATCTTATAATAATGTATAAATATATGAGGGGACAGTACAGAGACCTTTCTAATGATCTCTTTACTCTTAGGCCTGAGACTGGGACCAAGGGGGCATCCTCTACGTCTGGAGGAAAAAAGGTTTAATCATAATCACAGACGCGGATTCTTTACTGTAAGAGCAGTGAGACTATGGAACTCTCTGCCACATGCTGTTGTAATGAGTGAGTCACTACTAACATTTAAGAAGGGCCTGGATGCCTTTCTTGAAAACTATAATATTATCAGTTATACATACTAGATTCTTTGATAGGGCGTTGGTCCAGGGAATTAGTCTGATTGCCGTATCTGGAGTCAGGAAGGAATTTTTTCCCCCAATGTGGAGCTTAGTGTTGCCACATGGGTTTTTTTTGCCTTCCTCTGGATCAACATGTTAGGCTATGGGTTGAACTAGATGGACTTAAAGTCTTCCTTCAACCTTAAAAACTATGTTACTATGTTACTATGTAAGTTGACTACACCACTCCAATAAATTAAGACTACAGAACCTCTACAGTCTGTTTACTGGGGAAATGGATGAGGGTTTAGCCCTATGCTGAAATCCACACAGCAATACACGCAGGGCCGCACCATCCATGAGGCGACATGAAGTGTCAGTCTCAGGCGGCGGGCCCTGCTGGTAGACATGGGGCGGCGTCTTCAGGAGCTGGTGGTAGTGCGGCCCCCTGCAGATGCCGCTCCTACAGTCCTGGCCGCCGACGCTGCGACCAGGCTTGGCGTATCTGGGGCTGCTGGCGGGGCATCTCCTGCGGCAGCGGCCGCGGTCTCCAAACCCCCCCCCCCGTGCGGCTGTGTGAGCCGCTGTGTGAGCCGCTGTGTGAGCCGGCTGTGTGAGCCGGCTTCATGCTTCACTGTGCCTCGCGCTGACAGGACCTGTGATGATGTCAAAGGAGGGGAGGAGTCAGGGGGTCACATGATCAGCTCCTCAGTATGCAGCCAGGACTCCACCATGGTGCTGGGTGAGGTGAAGTTTATGTGTGGGGCTGAGGCTTTACAGTGTAAATTAATGTAGCAGAGCTGTGTATGTATGAGGTGTATGGAGTGGAGCTGAGTGTTCAAGGTGTACAGAGTGGAGGTGCGTGTGTATGAGGTGTATGGAGTGAAGCTGTGTATGTACGAGGTGTGCGGAGCGGAATCGTGTGTGTATGAGGTGTGCGGAGCGGAGCCGTGTGTGTATGAGGTGTACAGAGCGGAGCCCTGTGTGTATGAGGTGTACGGAGCAGAGCCGCGTGTGTACGAGGTGTACAGAGCGGAGGCGTGTGTGTACGAGGTGTACGGAGCAGAGCCGAGTGTGTATAAGGTGTACGGAGTGGAGCCGAGTGTGTATGAGGTGTACAGAGTGGAGCCGTGTGTGTACAAGGTGTACGGAGCAGAGCAGAGTGTGTATGAGGTGTACGGAGCAGAGCCGAGTGTGTATGAGGTGTACGGAGCAGAGCCGAGTGTGTACGAGGTGTACGGAGCAGAGCCGAGTGTGTACGAGGTGTACGGAGCAGAGCCGAGTGTGTACGAGGTGTACGGAGCGGAGCAGAGTGTGTACGAGGTGTATGGACACGAGGTGTACGGAGCAGAGCCGTGTGTGTACGAGGTGTACGGAGCGGAGCCGTGTGTGTACGAGGTGTACGGAGCGGAGCAGAGTGTGTACGAGGTGTATGGACACGAGGTGTACGGAGCAGAGCCGTGTGTACGAGGTATACGGAGCGGAGCCGAGTGTGTATGAGGTGTACGGAGCGGAGCCGTGTGTGTACGAGGTGTACGGAGCAGAGCCGCATGTGTATAAGGTGTACAGAGCGGAGGCGTGTGTGTACGAGGTGTACGGAGCAGAGCCGAGTGTGTATGAGGTGTATGGAGCAGAGCCGCTTGTGTACGAGGTGTACAGAGTGGAGCCGTGTGTGTATGAGGTGTGCGGAGCGGAGCCGTGTGTGTATGAGGTGTACAGAGCGGAGCCCTGTGTGTACGAGGTGTACAGAGTGGAGCCGAGTGTGTACGAGGTGTACAGAGTGGAGCCGTGTGTGTACGAGGTGTATGGAGCAGAGCCGAGTGTGTATGAGGTGTACGGAGCAGAGCCGCGTGTGTACGAGGTGTACAGAGCGGAGGCGTGTGTGTACAAGGTGTACGGAGCAGAGCCGTTTGTGTATGAGGTGTATGGAGCAGAGCCGCTTGTGTACGAGGTGTACAGAGCGGAGGCGTGTGTGTACGAGGTGTATAGAGTGAAGCCACGTGTGTACATTGTGGAGCTGAGAGTGTACAAAGTGTACGGAGCGGAGCCGCGTGTGTACGAGACGTACAGAGCGAAGCCGAGTGTGTACAAGGTGTATGGAGCAGAGCCGAGAGTGTACAAGGTGTACGGAGCGGAGCCGCGTGTGTACGAGGCATACGGAGCAGAGCCGTGTGTGCGAGGCTTTCGCAGCGGAGCCCAGTGTGTACGAGGTGTACGAAGCGGCGCCACGTGTGTACGGTGTGTACAGAGCGAAGTCATATGTGTACGAGGTGTACAGAGCAGGCCACATGTGTACAACATGTACGGAGCAGAGCCGCTTGTGTACGAGGTGTATGGAGCAGAGCCGCTTGTGTACGAGGTGTACGGAGCAGAGCCGTGTGTGTATGAGGTGTGCAGAGCGGAGGCGTGTGTGTACGAGGTGTATAGAGTGAAGCCACGTGTGTACATTGTGGAGCTGAGAGTGTACAAGGTGTACGGAGCGGAGCTGCGTGTGTACGAGACGTACGGAGCGAAGCCGAGTGTGTACAAGGTGTACGGAGCGGAGCCGCGTGTGTACGAGGCGTACGGAGCAGAGCCGTGTGTGCGAGGCTTTCGCAGCGGAGCCCAGTGTGTACGAGGTGTACGAAGCGGCGCCACGTGTGTACGAAACGGAGCCACGTGTGTACGGTGTGTACAGAGCGAAGTCATATGTGTACGAGGTGTACAGAGCAGAGCCACATGTGTACAACGTGTACGGAGCAGAGCCGCTTGTGTACAAGGTGTATGGAGCAGAGCCGCTTGTGTACGAGGTGTATGGAGCAGAGCCGCTTGTGTACGAGGTGTATGGAGCAGAGCCGCTTGTGTACGAGGTGTATGGAGCAGAGCCGCTTGTGTACGAGGTGTATGGAGCAGAGCCGTGTGTGTACGAGTTGTACGGAGCAGAGCCGCTTGTGTACGAGGCGTACGTGGTGTACGGAGCTGAGTGTGTACTAGGTGTATGGAGCGGAGCCATGTGTGTACCAGTGGTGGCCCCCCCGAGCATGCCGCTCCTATAGTCCCGGCCGCCTCTGCCGGCAGCATTCTTCTCCCAAGTCCTTGCCACCGCTGTCCACCCCTCTGCAGCTCAGCACGGCGGGGAACAATGATGTCATCACTTAGCGCCACTGTGCTGAGACGTGCAGAGCGGCAGAGGAGATGCTGAGGAGAAGAGGTATTTACTTTTTATTTTTTTAATAGTTTTTTTTAGTGAGTACACTGATGGGAAACTATGTAATGTACAATATAATATAGGACAATGGGGGTGCAATATACTATATGGAGAACTATTGTGGCCCATTATATTATATGGAAGACTATGGGGGTGCATTATACTATAAGGAAGGCTATAGGGGATGCATTATACTATATGGAGGACTATGAGGGTGCATTATACTATATGGAGGACTATGGGGGTCCAATATGCTGTATGGAGAGCTATGGGAGTGCAGTATGCAATATGGGGGTGCATTATGCTATATGGAGGACTGTGGGGGTTCATTATGCTATATGGAGGACTGTGGGGTGCATTATACTATTTGGAGGACTGTGGAGGTGCATTAATCTATATGGTGGACTGTGGGGGTGATTATTCTATATGGAGGACTGTGGGGCTGCATTATTCTATATGGAGGACTGTGGGGTGCATTATACTACATGGATGAGTGTGGGGGTGCATTATTTTATATCAAGTACTGTGGGGGTGAATTGTTCTCTATGGAGTTCTGTGGGGGTGCAATATGCTATTTGGAGGACTACGGGGTGCAATATACTATATGGAGGACTGTGGGGGTGCGTTTTTCTATATCGAGTACTGTGGGGGGTGCATTCTATTTTATAGAAGACTATGGGGGTGCATAATATATGGAGGAATGCGGTATACTATGTGGAATACTATGGGGGTGTATTATATTATATGGAGCAAATTATACTATTTGGAAGCCATTATAATATTTGGAGGGCTCTGTGGGAGGCATGATAATACTTGGAGGCTACAAGGGAGCCTTTATACTTTATGAAGGGCTATTTGAGGGCTGTGTTGGGGGCCATTATACTGTACATAGGTCTATTTTACTACATCGAGGGCTGGGCGGCGGTCATAGTTGGGGATCATGCTGTACTGGGGTAGTTGCAGGAGGTGCAGTAGGGTCATCATACTGTGTGTATGGAGGAATGCACTGTGGGGGATCATAGAGTGTTTGTGGCACACTTTTGTTGGCATCACACTTTAGAGGGGCAATGAAAGGGGAATCTAGGGGCTTCAGTAGGAGGAAAATTACTTTGTAAAGGCTGACATATTGTGAGAGATGTACCTATGTGACCCAGCCAAATATTGCTTTTGTTGGGGGGTGCCCAATTAGAACTTCTGCTATGGGGCCCTATGATTTCTATGATGCAGGATGCATTGTCCCTCTGCTGCAGGACTGATTGGCCATAACTTAGGCTGGTTTCAGATTTGCATTTGTGTCTGCATGCGCAGGGCATGCAAACGCAGGGCAAACGCTGCCATACTGATGTGAACGCAGTGGAGATTCTCATCAGTATGGTGCTCGGCCAGCCAATCAGTGATCTCGACGGCGGCCGGGAGGCGGAGATCTGTGGCGAAGATCCTCCACCTCCCAGCCGCCGACGACGAAATTTCAATGTGATCCGCAGCGTTCTCCTGCGCTGCCATGCGGAGGACAGTGCGGATCCATTGAGATCCATGCATTGTTTGTGCACTCGCGGGCACTTGCTGATAAAACAAGCACCTGTGAACGCACAAAAAATGCAACATGTTGCATTTGGAGGGCGGAGGAGGGCGTATAAATTATGCGCATCCAAACGGAATCGTTCCCATGTTAAACATAGGAACGCAGCGTTTGGCTGCGTTCTGTTACGCTTGCGTTCCGAATGCAAATGTGAAACCACCCTTACACACCAGGTCCAGTGCTGCCCCTCGGTACATTCAGGCATCCAGCCATCTTTCTCCTGAGCAGTGGTTGGTCGGTGGTGCTCTTCCCCCTTCCTGCTCCCATATCCTTTGCTCAACCCAATAGGAAGGACCCTGTTATTAATTACATAAAGACAGCCCCGTGTGTGGCGTTTGTGATTGGCTAAGCAATTCGGGAGTAAGTGTGGTCTGTTGGATGGAGAAGAAGCGCCATTTTACCAACTTAGTGCAGTGGCGGCTTGTTGATGCTCAGACTGCAGGTCTTTACCTGTGTTGTGTGGAAGGTGCGGCATGGCGACTTGTCTGAATATTCAGTGCCAGGCAGCGGTCCAGAGTTTTGCAGGCGTGTGCCAGAGGTTGGCAATCAGTTCTGCCTGCAGGACCACGGCTCTGCCAGTTGTCATTATGTGTCTAAATGCTTGTGCCAAGCTGCCATTGCCATTAATGACCCTTGTTCTGGATTCTTCTGTGTGGTTCTTGTATGTGCGTGTGATGGCGCTGACATCTTTGTGTGGAGATCTTTTTTTTCTGTTTCAGTAAACTAAAATGTCCACTATTTTGCTCATTTTTACAGGATAAATATAAATCTGTAGGAACCAGATTTATTTTTATCAATTAAAATTTTTTTCTAGCGGGTGGGGGGGGGGGGCGCCGTTTTGCAGTTCGCCTCAGGCAGCAGAGAGGCTAGGTTCACCCCTGAATACACGTGATGGAAGGCAGAACAAGGGGGATAAGTTGAAGACAGCTTTTAATATTCCTGAGGGTCACCTTGAAAATTTAGTAATGTCTTTTGGTTTAACCAATGCTCAGGCAGTATTTCAACATTTTATAAATGATGTACTGATTCACCTCCGAAGTAAATTTGTGATTATTTATTTAGATGACATACTCATTAATTCACTTGACCGCAATTCCCACATGGAGCATGTTAAACAGATGTAGTGATTGCTCAGGGAGAACAAGCTATACGTTAAGCTTGAAAAGTGTTTTCGCCGTTCAAGAATTACTGTTTCTAGGCTACATAATTTCCTCCTAGGGGTTAAGGATGGATCCCGCTAAATTGTAGGATGTGTTAAATTGGGAATATCCTGATAACCTCAAAGCGCTACAGTGGTTCTTGGATTTTTCTAATTAATACAGGAAGTTTATTAAAAGCTATTCCGTGGTTGCTAAACTTTAAACCGACATGACTAAAAAGGGTACTGACTTTACTAACTGGTCTGAGAATGCAGTGTGTGCATTTGAATGTTTGAAAAGAAGCTTCGCTTCGGCACCCGTCCTGATTCAGCTAGATGTGTCCCTTCCCTTCACTGTGGAGGTGGATGCTTCTGAGGTAGCTAATTGTGCCTTTTTCTCAAAGAAGTTGTCGCCAGCAGAATGCAATTATGACATGGGTAACAGTGAATTGAAAGCCATCAAGTTGTCTTTTGAGGAATGGCGACATTTCTTGGAGTGGTCCACTCATCTTGTTAAAGTGATGACCATAAGAATCTTTTGTATCTTGAGTCAGCCAAGCGTTTTTCTCCTAGACAGGCTCGCTGGTCACTATTCTTTACCAGGTTCAATTTCTTCGTTACTTACCGGCTGGGGTCTAAAAACACTGGTGGAGATGCCCATTCTCCAGAAGACTGTTGTAGTTTCAGCTCTGTACTGAGGTGGAAGCTGAGATAGCTGAGGCTCAGGAGGAGGTACCACCGGATTTTACGGTTAACAGGTCTTTTGTTCCTCTGCATCTTTATCTTAAGGTGTTGGGGGAGCATCATGACTCAGTCCTGGCTGGGAGCCCAGGATTGAAGGGCGCATTGGAACTTCTGTCGAGTCAATTTTGGTGGCCCAAAATCTAGAGAGATGTGGCCTCCTATGTATCAGCCTGCTCCACTTGTGCGCATTCTAAGTCTTCGCACTCTCGCCTTTCTGGTACTCAGCTTCCACTCACTGTACATGTCAAACCATGGACAGATATCTCTATGGACTTTCTTATGGATTTACTTTCCTCTGCTGGTAACACTGTTATTTTAGTTGTGGTCGGCCGATTTTTCTAAAATGACACATTTTGTTGAGTTACAGTCCTTCCACAGTCCTTACACAGTGCTAAGACCCTGGCTCGGATATTCATGCGCAAAGTGGTAAGACTTTATGGGGTTCCATCTGACATTGTATCTGATAAGGTACCGTTACACGCCGCCACTGTGGCTGGCAACAGGTATCCACCGCACGTGCATGCACACGTTTTTAACGGTGGATACCGATTGCTGATGCCGCATATAGACGCCGCCATTGCGTTGTCAACTGAAGGTATCTTTGTTTCCCGGAAGTTCCGACAGATCCTGCGGCATACTTCCTGTTGAATACCTTCCCTGCTTTACACACCGCTACCACAAAGGAATATGGGCGTACATATTTTGCGCCGCAAGTACATAGGCGTGGCAGAGTTGTGTATTCCGTGACGCTAATACGCTGATTGGACAACGCAATAGCATCATGATTTGCCAGCCTGCGCAGGAAGGCTGGCTAATACATGACTCCATTGCAATTGTGTAGTGTGAATGGTCAGCTCTTTAAATATGGCGCCCTGTGCAGGGACATCCAATCGTAACACAGTAGCCCCCACCAATGATCGCTGATGGGGCGTGGTATCCATGACGCTGTGGCACGCCCCTGGGAGTTCACTAGGCGACGCAACATCCATGCCTGTGCCCCGTTTAGACGCCACTACCATGGAAATTGTGCCTTTGTGTTGCCTTCGGTTTTTGAGCACGGTTCAGCAACAGGTATCTGAGGCAACTGCAGGACATAGGAAGGAATTTTCCTATTTACACGCCGCCATTTCGTAGCAATTTCATGGCAACAGGCATAAATATTCTCAATGCCAGGCAGTTGCTACCTTTCAGTGGTGGCGTGTAAAGGGGCCCATAGGGGTACCCAGTTTATTGCTAATTTCTGGAAAGCTTTCTGTTCTCGCTTAGGGATTACGTCGTCTCACTCATAGGCTTTTTATCCTCAGTCTAATGAACAAACATAGCACATGAATCAAAATCTAGAACAGTATTTACGCTGCTTTGTCTCGGACAACCTAGAGTACTGGTTGGCTTTTCTTCCTCTCGCAGAGTTTACCATTAATAATCATCATCATGAGTCTTCTGGGGAGTCCTCCTTTTTTCTGTGTCTATGGTCAACATCCTTAGTTCAGTAATCTTCATCAAGGGTATTCTTCCTGGGTCCCTGAAGAGGATCGGGTGGGTGTGGTGTTGTCGTCTACATGGAGGAAAGTTAAGCAGCATTTACTTAGCATGGGTTCAGGTACAAGTGTGTGGCTGACTGCAGACATGTGCCTAGTCTGGACCTGAATGTGTATGATTTGGTGTAGTTATCCTCTAGGAACATCAAACTCAAGTTACCATTTCTTAAGTTAGGTCCCTGCTTTGTCGGTCTGTTCAGAATTTCATACGTCATCAACCCTCTGGCCTTCCGATAGTATATACCTGCCGTATACAGGATTCATAATGTTTTCCATAAGTCTCTTTTGAAGATGTTTCTGGGTTCAGGAAATGCTATTCCCTCTCCTCCACCACCTGTCTTAGTGGACGGCTCTTTGGAGTTTGAGGCTTCCAGGATTGTAGACTCTCGTATCGTTCATCGTTCACTACAATATCTGGAGCATTAGCTAGGCTATGGTCCTGAGGAGTGGACTTGGGTGTCTGCGACAGATATCTATGCTCATCAATTAATTGCTGTTTTTCTTCGTCATCACCCTGATACTCCAGGTCCGCGATATCCTGGGGACCCTCGGGTCCCTCATAAAGGATGGAGTACTGTCATGCTGGCTTCAGACTCTGTTCACATTGGCAAGTCTGATGTGCAGCCTTAGACCTTTTGTTGCTCAGCCTGAGTTAGGGCGTTGGTTTGTTGGTTTGTTCACTGGCGTTCATCTTTGCAGGAGTTAACTTTTTGATTAGTATCAATTGAAGGTTGAGGCTGCTGGAATGCCTTCTCCCTTTAAGGAAAGACAAAGGGGGGGAGGGAACAAGAGGCGCAATAGTGCCTTATCACTTAGACACTTAAAATACGGTGGTATAAAGGAACCACTCACCTATTTCAGTTGTGCGACCCACAACTGGTGTATAGACATGTAGTGTTTTATCCAGATGGCTGCTGCTGGACTCCCACCGACCACTTGCACGTGGAATCACACAGTAATATGGGGAAGAAAGCGGTGTCCACCAGTCCGCGCTGCCAAGCTCCACTTATTCCAAGGAAAAACTCACGAGTAGATGTAGTATATCCAAATCCTTTATTGCATCCTACGCGTTTCGGTGCCCTCCTGGCACCTTCCTCAGTTCCACTTGAGGAAGACGCTTGGAGAGCGTAGAAACGCGTTGTGGCCTAAAGGACCCTGCCTTTTTATTGTACAAATAAAGCCGAGAGGTAATTATTCATAATAGCCTTGGTGCCGGTTGATTCCCCAGCGCTCACACAAATACCTATTACTCTTTTTGAAATACGGGTGTGTCAGGAGGCATGGATGAGGCTGTAGAGGCCACTCACAGAAGGTCCCAGAGTTGGCCAAACAGTCAAAATCCTAAGAAAATGTCTGTCGCTTTAAGAGGCATTCCCCTTTTAGTTAAAGCTGGAGGTCACTAGGACCCAGCTCATTCCTTACCTTGAGCTGCGATATATTCCCCTTGACTCCCAGGATGCACTGCTGGTGATAGCTGTTCAGGTGTTCCTGGTTGCATCCTAGCTCAAAGCTGTGTTTCCTGGAGTCTGTTGGTTTGCTGCTTGGATATGCTCAAGCTAACTTTATCTTTTCCCTCTTTGTTTGTTTTCCTTGTGTGTTTCTCTAGTTGCTAGCCGGGCTGACTAGTGATCACCTGCTCTAATCCTTGTGTAGTAGTAGGCCAGGGACTGTCAGTGAATAGATATCCTGGCGGCGATAGTTGTGGAAACTGTATAGGGACGTTAAGGGATGCAGGTGTCAGTGCTAGTTGTTCTGGGGGTCACCATTACCCCTTTTTGTCCTTAGCATGAGGGACTCCTTCCCCCTCCGCCTGTCGTTGTCCAGCGCTTGGTGTCTCCTTATACCCAGTGTGACAAGTACATCATTTTGCGGGGGTTAGCATTTATGCCAACTCAAAGGGCCAATTTTAAGGGCCATGCCCTTATTCTGGGCGGGAATCTAATGCTCATCTCTCTTCTCTTCATAAAGGTATAACTCCATTATCCACAGCTTTCCTATGTGTCTGATTTCCTCCGTGCTTGGTGCATTGTATCTCAACCTGGTATGACTCCATTATACACAGCTGTCCTATGCTTCTTATTTCCTCCATGCTTGGTGCATTGTATCTCAAACTGGTATCTATTCCATTCATGTTCAGCATTCATCCAGCTTCTATCCTAACTTGTTCTTATTATACTAATGTTATATATTAATTCATCTTACTGAGACTGATGTGGGATGCTTTGAGGTCAGCTGTGGTTTAAAGGCTTTATGATCTATACTCAGTTGTAACTGTTAATTTTTCTTTCATTTATTGCCTCCTGCTGCTCTAAGTTACTTTGATTGATTAACGAGTTAAATTGACTCAGCTCTAAGTAGAAACTCAGCATAAATCTAGACACAGGCTGGGGTGCATTCATGCGGGGGGTTTGCATTCATGTCAATTCAGAGTGCCAATTTTAAGTGCATGCAGTTATTCTGGGCAGTTCAACAGTTCAACAGGGCAGGAGATGGGTAAGTCATGCAAGACAAACAAACACACATTTAACTTGTTCAATAGTGCTGCAAAACAGATTTACTATGTGTATTTGTATGACTTACTGTATGTACTAGTTGCTTCATTCCCTCATATCTACCGCCCTTTCGCACACTTTGTGCACTCCATCCATATCAGTCCCTCTCTTCTCTCCTGTCCTATGTACCGCTCTCATGCTCTTTTTAGAATGTTAAACAACCCATATCCCTTCACATAAAATTGAAGGGATAATCCTGGTTATGTTTATTTCTTTTATTCAAATTTTAAAAATCCAGTGTGGATATGTGATACAGTGCTGACAGTGTTTTTACTAAGACAAACCACCCAAGAACAAACGCAAAACATAAATAATGCCTGTGGGTGCGGTCCCCCTGAGGGTGGTAACAGGATTGGTTTACAATATGACAGTTTTATAATGTACGGTTCTTTTTGGAAGGTGACCCGCCTGGACACATTCCGTCTCCAGAGGCGATCACAACCAAATGCCGTCACAGATTTGCCCAGATGTTGGGTCTTTTCAATATTGTCCCTGAGTCAGAAGGGTCCAACCCACCACCCTAAAGTCAAAAGTCCTACAATCCACAGGCACGATAAGTTCAACAATATATGACCATTGATATGGTATAGTGATAGCAATCCGCCCGACGCGTTTCGCCTCCTCCAACTGATCATAGGAGGCTCATCAGGGGCCTTAGACAGTATGCTACATCAGGTATATGTGTCACATAGATACAATATGACACTTTATGTTTCAAAGTCTGGTAGTATTAACCCACAGTGGTCCGGGTTGTGGGATGTTGACGGGGAGTACTGATGAATTTGTCAGTCATCAGATGTTGTGTCTTGGAATTACCTGGAAACAACATGAAATAACGGTTTTCTTAGCAATGATGCTATTAGCTATATGTGTGACCTTCACCCAAGTATGTAGTGCCACTAGAACAGTGATTTACTAGGTTTATTCCACCAAGGAAAGTGTCTTGTGGTATATTCCAGTGGCCTACCGGTAATTTTTATGTGGAGGTCACAGTGTAATCATCGCTTCCATCTGTCTGATCCTCTCGTATTATATCTTCTAATCAAAGCACAAAACATATTAGTGTTTCTATTTCTATGATTAGGGGCAAGTGATTTAGTAAACGTACCTACCCTATTCCTCCAGTTAAAGCATTATCCTGTTCTCCTGTTTACGTTAGGTAATGATAAGACCATACATCTGTTAACTCCCTTCAGCATCCCTTAATGGGGGAAGAAATTATGGGGTTGTATCAAGTTTAAATCATCTCTCATCAATTTAAGATAGGTATAAGAGTTGTTCACTAACCTTATTCTTATTATGTCTGAGAGCACAGTTTTTTTTTGATAGGAGAGGACACTTATCAATCTCCCTTTCATCAAGTTTTTCTGTCTACCAAGATCATTGGTCAGACAAGGGTTAATGATTCCTGAAGTGCCTGTATTGTTGATAACATCCACATTAAATATCTCACAGGCCAATAGTGGGGTCAAACCTGTGAGGTTCTATGTGTAACAAGTTACCTCAGTCTTTCCCATGTGTAGTATGTCCCATGTAGTCCCGGTTCTACTCCTTCTTTCTGGAGGGGAGCATGGACCTTTTCTGTGTCTCCTGTTTCTCAGAGTCGGCTGAGGTGCTGCTCTCTGATGTCCGAGCTAGCAACCCCACTGGCTCAGAGATCTCCTTGATATAGTCCGCCCCTATGTGGGGTGGGTTCCCGCCCACCGGAACTTGCTGGCATGTCTTACAGCAGCGTGCGTTCCACCTGGAACGCACATCCTCCTACTGCGCGTGTGTGCACTTCCTGGATCGCTCCTGCCTCTATTGCGCAGATGCGGATCGCGGCCCCTTAGTTACAGGCATCTATGCGATGAATGTTAGTGCACTGGGAGGCAAGAGACCTCCCTCTTATGTAAAGAAGGGAAAGACTTATAACACATTAGACAGATTTCTGGGTTCTTTATGGTCCAGATGTATAGGCTATGTTATATAAGGTATAAGTTTACCTATTATGAGCCGGCGGGGTTGCTAGCTCGGACATCAGAGAGCAGCACCTCAGCCGACTCTGAGAAACAGGAGACACAGAAAAGGTCCATGCTCCCCTCCAGAAAGAAGGAGTAGAACCGGGACTACATGGGACATACTACACATGGGAAAGACTGAGGTAACTTGTTACACATAGAACCTCACAGGTTTGACCCCACTATTGGCCTGTGAGATATTTAATGTGGATGTTATCAACAATACAGGCACTTCAGGAATCATTAACCCTTGTCTGACCAATGATCTTGGTAGACAGAAAAACTTGATGAAAGGGAGATTGATAAGTGTCCTCTCCTATTAAAAAAACAACTGTGCTCTCAGACATAATAAGAATAAGGTTAGTGAACAACTCTTATACCTATCTTAAATTGATGAGAGATGATTTAAACTTGATACAACCCCATAATTTCTTCCCCCATTAAGGGATGCTGAAGGGAGTTAACAGATGTATGGTCTTATCATTACCTAACGTAAACAGGAGAACAGGATAATGCTTTAACTGGAGGAATAGGGTAGGTACGTTTACTAAATCACTTGCCCCCTAATCATAGCAATAGAAACACTAATATGTTTTGTGCTTTGATTAGAAGATATAATACGAGAGGATCAGACAGATGGAAGCGATGATTACACTGTGACCTCCACATAAAAATTACCGGTAGGCCACTGGAATATACCACAAGACACTTTCCTTGGTGGAATAAACCTAGTAAATCACTGTTCTAGTGGCACTACATGCTTGGGTGAAGGTCACACATATAGCTAATAGGATCATTGCTAAGAAAACCGTTATTTCATGTTGTTTCCAGGTAATTCCAAGACACAACATCTGATGACTGACAAATTCATCAGTACTCCCCGTCAACATCCCACAACCCGGACCACTGTGGGTTAATACTACCAGACTTTGAAACATAAAGTGTCATATTGTATCTATGTGACACATATACCTGATGTAGCATACTGTCTAAGGCCCCTGATGAGCCTCCTATGATCAGTTGGAGGAGGCGAAACGCGTCGGGCAGATTGCTATCACTATACCATATCAATGGTCATATATTGTTGAACTTATCGTGCCTGTAGATTGTAGGACTTTTGACTTTAGGGTGGTGGGTTGGACCCTTCTGACTCAGGGACAATATTGAAAAGACCCAACATCTGGGCAAATCTGTGACGGCATTTGGTTGTGATCGCCTCTGGAGACGGAATGTGTCCAGGCGGGTCACCTTCCAAAAAGAACCGTACATTATAAAACTGTCATATTGTAAACCAATCCTATTACCACCCTCAGGGGGACCGCACCCACAGGCATTATTTATGTTTTGCGTTTGTTCTTGGGTGGTTTCTCTTAGTAAAAACACTGTCAGCACTGTATCACATATCCACACTGGATTTTTAAAATTTGAATAAAAGAAATAAACATAACCAGGATTATCCCTTCAATTTTATCTAATCGTTTAATTTGGATATCCATCTATAACCTAAATTCGGTGAACCATATCCCTTCACACCCTCCATCTACTTATATAATCCGCAGTTGGGAATTCGGGCACTGTAGCCGAATCCCAACATGCTTTGCGGGACTGCGAGTGATGACGCGCCGCAGACTCGCACTACTGTAAAAAAAAAAAAAAAATGTTAATGCTCACCTCTCCCCGAGCCCCCGCTGTCTCCTGCCCTCTTCCTCCAAGCTTCCGGTGGCTGCCGCAGGCTCCGAGTGTCTGCAGAGCTCTTCTACTGCAGTCAAGGACCTGTGGTGATGTCACAGTCACGTGACACCAGGTTACTCCAGGGTAACCTGGTGTCACGTGACTGTGACATCACCGCAGGTCCTGAACTGCACTAGAACAGCTCTGTAGACACTGGGAGCCTGCGGCAGCCACCGGAAGCTTGGAGGAAGACGGCAGGAGACGGCGGGGGCTCGGGGAGAGGTGAGCATTAACTTTTTTTTTTTTTTAACCCCTGCCTTCCTGTTTGGAGAACTTTTACTGTACTGAGCATGCTCAGTACAGTAAATGTCTCCTCCAGCCTCACAGCCTCCCCATCCTCACTGCCTCCTCCAGCCTCAGTCTCCTCCAGCCTCACAGTCTCCTCCAGCCTCACAGCCTCCCCATCCTCACTGCCTCCTACAGCCTCCTCCAGCCTCACAGCCTCCCCATCCTCACAGCCTCCTACAGCCTCACACCCTCCTCCAGCCTCACAGCCTCCCCATCCTCACAGCCTCCTCCAGCCTCACACCCTCCTCCAGCCTCACAGCCTCCCCATCCTCACAGCCTCCTCCAGCCTCACAGCCTCCTCCAGCCTCACAGCCTCCCCATCCTCACACCCTCCTCCAGCCTCACATCCTCCTCCAGCCTCACAGCCTCCTCCAGCCTCACAGCCTCCCCATCCTCACAGCCTCCTTCAGCCTCACAGCCTCCTCCAGCCTCACAGCCTCCCATCCTCACAGCCTCCTCCAGCCTCACAGCCTCCCCATCCTCACAGCCTCCTCCAGCCTCACTGCCTCCTCCAGCCTCACTGCCTCCTCCAGCCTCACTGCTTCCTTCAGCCTCACCATCCTCACATCCTCCTCCAGCCTCACAGCCTCCTCCAGCCTCACAGCCTCCTCCAGCCTCACAGCCTCCCCATCCTCACAGCCTCCTTCAGCCTCACAGCCTCCTCCAGCCTCACATCCTCCTCCAGCCTCACAGCCTCCTCACAGCATGCTCAGTACAGTAAATGTCTCCTCCAGCCTCACAGCCTCCCCATCCTCACTGCCTCCTCCAGCCTCAGTCTCCTCCAGCCTCACAGTCTCCTCCAGCCTCACAGCCTCCCCATCCTCACTGCCTCCTACAGCCTCCTCCAGCCTCACAGCCTCCCCATCCTCACAGCCTCCTACAGCTCCACACCCTCCTCCAGCCTCACATCCTCCTCCAGCCTCACAGCCTCCCCATCCTCACAGCCTCCTCCAGCCTCACAGCCTCCCCATCCTCACAGCCTCCTCCAGCCTCACTGCCTCCTCCAGCCTCACTGCCTCCTCCAGCCTCACTGCTTCCTCCAGCCTCACCATCCTCACATCCTCCTCCAGCCTCACAGCCTCCTCCAGCCTCACAGCCTCCTCCAGCCTCACAGCCTCCCCATTCTCACAGCCTCCTTCAGCCTCACAGCCTCCTCCAGCCTCACATCCTCCTCCAGCCTCACAGCCTCCCTATCCTCACAGCCTCCTCCAGCCTCACAGCCTCCTCCAGCCTCACAACCTCCTCCAGCCTCACAGCCTCCTCCAGCCTCACAGCCTCCTCCAGCCTCACACCCTCCTCCAGCCTCACAGCCTCCCCATCCTCACTGCCTCCTCCAGCCTCACAGTCTCCTCCAGCCTCACATCCTCCTCCAGCCTCACAGCCTCCCCAGCCTCACAGCCTCCTCCAGCCTCACAGCCTCCTCCAGCCTCACTGCCTCCTCCAGCCTCACTGCCTCCCCATCCTCACAGCCTCCTCCAGCCTCACATCCTCCTCCAGCCTCACAACCTCCCCATCCTCACAGCCTCCTCCAGCCTCACATCCTCCTCCAGCCTCACAGCCTCCTCCAGCCTCACAGCCTCCCCATCCTCACAGCCTCCTTCAGCCTCACAGCCTCCTCCAGTCTCACATCCTCCTCCAGCCTCACAGCCTCCCATCCTCACAGCCTCCTCCAGCCTCACAGCCTCCCCATCCTCACAGCCTCCTCCAGCCTCACTGCCTCCTCCAGCCTCACTGCTTCCTCCAGCCTCACAGCCTCCCCATCCTCACATCCTCCTCCAGCCTCACAGCCTCCTCCAGCCTCACAGCCTCCCCATCCTCACAGCCTCCTCCAGCCTCACACCCTCCTCCAGCCTCACAGCCTCCTCCAGCCTCACAGCCTCCCCATCCTCACAGCCTCCTCCAGCCTCACACCCTCCTCCAGCCTCACAGCCTCCTCCAGCCTCACAGCCTCCCCATCCTCACTGCCTCCTCCAGCCTCACAGTCTCCTCCAGCCTCACATCCTCCTCCAGCCTCACAGCCTCCCCATCCTCACAGCCTCCTCCAGCCTCACAGCCTCCTCCAGCCTCACAGCCTCCCCATCCTCACTGCCTCCTCCAGCCTCACAGTCTCCTCCAGCCTCACATCCTCCTCCAGCCTCACAGCCTCCCCATCCTCACAGCCTCCTCCAGCCTCACAGCCTCCTCCAGCCTCACAGCCTCCCCATCCTCACAGTCTCCTCCAGCCTCACAGTCTCCTCCAGCCTCACAGCCTCCTCCAGCCTCACAGCCTCCTATAGCCTCACAGCCTCCCTATCCTCACAGCCTCCTCCAGCCTCACATCCTCCTCCAGCCTCACAGCCTCCTCCAGCCTCACAGCCTCCCCATCCTCACAGCCTCCTTCAGTCTCACAGCCTCCTCCAGCCTCACAGCCTCCTCCAGCCTCACAGCCTCCCCATCTTCACAGCCTCCTCCAGCCTCACAGCCTCCGACAGCCTCACAGCCTCCTCCATCCTCACATCCTCCTCCAGCCTCACAGCCTCCCCATCCTCACAGCCTCCTCCAGCCTCACAGCCTCCTCCAGCCTCACAGCCTCCCCATCCTCACAGCCTCCTCCAGCCTCACAGCCTCCTCCAGCCTCACAGCCTCCCATCCTCACAGCCTCCTTCAGCCTCACAGCCTCCTCCAGCCTCACATCCTCCTCCAGCCTCACAGCCTCCTCACAGCATGCTCAGTACAGTAAATGTCTCCTCCAGCCTCACAGCCTCCCCATCCTCACTGCCTCCTCCAGCCTCAGTCTCCTCCAGCCTCACAGTCTCCTCCAGCCTCACAGCCTCCCCATCCTCACTGCCTCCTACAGCCTCCTCCAGCCTCACAGCCTCCCCATCCTCACAGCCTCCTACAGCCTCACACCTCCTCCAGCCTCACATCCTCCTCCAGCCTCACAGCCTCCCCATCCTCACAGCCTCCTCCAGCCTCACAGCCTCCCCATCCTCACAGCCTCCTCCAGCCTCACTGCCTCCTCCAGCCTCACTGCTTCCTCCAGCCTCACCATCCTCACATCCTCCTCCAGCCTCACAGCCTCCTCCAGCCTCACAGCCTCCTCCAGCCTCACAGCCTCCCCATTCTCACAGCCTCCTTCAGCCTCACAGCCTCCTCCAGCCTCACATCCTCCTCCAGCCTCACAGCCTCCCTATCCTCACAGCCTCCTCCAGCCTCACAGCCTCCTCCAGCCTCACAACCTCCTCCAGCCTCACAGCCTCCTCCAGCCTCACAGCCTCCTCCAGCCTCACACCCTCCTCCAGCCTCACAGCCTCCCCATCCTCACTGCCTCCTCCAGCCTCACAGTCTCCTCCAGCCTCACATCCTCCTCCAGCCTCACAGCCTCCCCAGCCTCACAGCCTCCTCCAGCCTCACAGCCTCCTCCAGCCTCACTGCCTCCTCCAGCCTCACTGCCTCCCCATCCTCACAGCCTCCTCCAGCCTCACATCCTCCTCCAGCCTCACAACCTCCCCATCCTCACAGCCTCCTCCAGCCTCACATCCTCCTCCAGCCTCACAGCCTCCTCCAGCCTCACAGCCTCCCCATCCTCACAGCCTCCTTCAGCCTCACAGCCTCCTCCAGTCTCACATCCTCCTCCAGCCTCACAGCCTCCCCATCCTCACAGCCTCCTCCAGCCTCACAGCCTCCCCATCCTCACAGCCTCCTCCAGCCTCAATGCCTCTTCCAGCCTCACTGCCTCCTCCAGCCTCACTGCTTCCTCCAGCCTCACAGCCTCCCCATCCTCACATCCTCCTCCAGCCTCACAGCCTCCTCCAGCCTCACAGCCTCCCCATCCTCACAGCCTCCTCCAGCCTCACACCCTCCTCCAGCCTCACAGCCTCCTCCAGCCTCACAGCCTCCCCATCCTCACAGCCTCCTCCAGCCTCACACCCTCCTCCAGCCTCACAGCCTCCTCCAGCCTCACAGCCTCCCCATCCTCACTGCCTCCTCCAGCCTCACAGTCTCCTCCAGCCTCACATCCTCCTCCAGCCTCACAGCCTCCCATCCTCACAGCCTCCTCCAGCCTCACAGCCTCCTCCAGCCTCACAGCCTCCCATCCTCACTGCCTCCTCCAGCCTCACAGTCTCCTCCAGCCTCACATCCTCCTCCAGCCTCACAGCCTCCCCATCCTCACAGCCTCCTCCAGCCTCACAGCCTCCCCATCCTCACAGTCTCCTCCAGCCTCACAGTCTCCTCCAGCCTCACAGCCTCCTCCAGCCTCACAGCCTCCTATAGCCTCACAGCCTCCCTATCCTCACAGCCTCCTCCAGCCTCACATCCTCCTCCAGCCTCACAGCCTCCTCCAGCCTCACAGCCTCCCCATCCTCACAGCCTCCTTCAGTCTCACAGCCTCCTCCAGCCTCACAGCCTCCTCCAGCCTCACAGCCTCCCCATCCTCACAGCCTCCTCCAGCCTCACAGCCTCCTCCAGCCTCACAGCCTCCTCCATCCTCACATCCTCCTCCAGCCTCACAGCCTCCCCATCCTCACAGCCTCCTCCAGCCTCACAGCCTCCTCCAGCCTCACAGCCTCCCCATCCTCACTGCCTCCTCCAGCCTCACAGTCTCCTCTAGCCTCACAGCCTCCTCCAGCCTCACAGCCTCCTCCAGCCTCACAGCCTCCCCATCTTCACTGCCTCCTCCAGCCCCACAGTCTCCTCCAGCCTCACATCCTCCTCCAGCCTCATAGCCTCCCCATCCTCACAGCCTCCTCCAGCCTCACAGCCTCCCCATCCTCACAGACTCCTCCAGCCTCACAGCCTCCTCCAGCCTCACTGCCTCCTCCAGCCTCACTGCTTCCTCCAGCCTCACCATCCTCACATCCTCCTCCAGCCTCACAGCCTCCTCCAGCCTCACAGCCTCCTCCAGCCTCACAGCCTCCCCATCCTCACAGCCTCCTTCAGCCTCACAGCCTCCTCCAGCCTCACATCCTCCTCCAGCCTCACAGCCTCCCCATCCTCACAGCCTCCTCCAGCCTCACAGCCTCCTCCAGCCTCACAGCCTCCTCCAGCCTCACACCCTCCTCCAGCCTCACAGCCTCCCCATCCTCACTGCCTCCTCCAGCCTCACAGTCTCCTCCAGCCTCACATCCTCCTCCAGCCTCACAGCCTCCCCAGCCTCACAGCCTCCTCCAGCCTCACTGCCTCCTCCAGCCTCACTGCCTCCTCCAGCCTCACTGCCTCCCCATCCTCACAGCCTCCTCCAGCCTCACAGCCGCCTCCAGCCTCACAGCCTCCCCATCCTCACAGCCTCCTCCAGCCTCACATCCTCCTCCAGCCTCACAGCCTCCTCCAGCCTCACAGCCTCCCCATCCTCATAGCCTCCTTCAGCCTCACAGCCTCCTCCAGCCTCACATCCTCCTCCAGCCTCACAGCCTCCCCATCCTCACAGCCTCCTCCAGCCTCACAGCCTCCCCATCCTCACAGCCTCCTCCAGCCTCACTGCCTCCTCCAGCCTCACTGCCTCCTCCAGCCTCACTGCTTCCTCCAGCCTCACAGCCTCCTCCAGCCTCACAGCCTCCTCCAGCCTCACAGCCTCCCCATCCTCACAGCCTCCTCCAGCCTCACACCCTCCTCCAGCCTCACACCCTCCTCCAGCCTCACAGCCTCCTCCAGCCTCACAGCCTCCCCATCCTCACAGCCTCCTCCAGCCTCACAGCCTCCTCCAGCCTCACAGCCTCCTCCAGCCTCACAGCCTCCCCATCCTCACTGCCTCCTCCAGCCTCACAGTCTCCTCCAGCCTCACATCCTCCTCCAGCCTCACAGCCTCTCCATCCTCACAGCCTCCTCCAGCCTCACAGCCTCCCCATCCTCACATCCTCCAGCCTCACAGCCTCCTCCAGCCTCACAGCCTACTACAGCCTCACAGCCTCCCCATCCTCACAGTCTCCTCCAGCCTCACATCCTCCTCCAGCCTCACAGCCTCCTCCAGCCTCACAGCCTCCTCCAGCCTCACAGCCTCCCCATCCTCACAGCCTCCTTCAAGTCTCACAGCCTCCTCCAGCCTCACAGCCTCCCCATCCTCACAGCCTCCTCCAGCCTCACAGCCTCCTCCAGCCTCACAGCCTCCTCCATCCTCACATCCTCCTCCAGCCTCACAGCCTCCCCATCCTCACAGCCTCCTCCAGCCTCACAGCCTCCTCCAGCCTCACAGCCTCCCCATCCTCACTGCCTCCTCCAGCCTCACAGTCTCCTCCAGCCTCACATCCTCCTCCAGCCTCATAGCCTCCCCATCCTCACAGCCTCCTCCAGCCTCACAGCCTCCTCCAGCCTCACAGCCTCCCCATCCTCACAGCCTCCTCCAGCCTCACAGCCTCCTCCAGCCTCACAGCCTCCCCATCCTCACAGCCTCCTCCAGCCTCACAGCCTCCCCATCCTCACAGCCTCCTCCAGCCTCACATCCTCCTCCAGCCTCACAGCCTCCCCATCCTCACAGCCTCCTCCAGCCTCACAGCCTCCTCCAGCCTCTCACCCTCCTCCATCCTCAGCCGCACTACCTGACACCGCTGCCATCCTGCCAACCGTCGGCCCCGCTCCATCGCCACCGCCCTCGCGCCCTCCGCGAGGTCCATGCTGCCCGGATGCCGCCGGAGCCTTCCACCCCTCGCCACTCTCTCACCGCTGGGCTCTCAATGTCGCCATGCTGGTGGAGTAGCGGTCTACGGGCTGTGGCCGGGTGCCGGGAGCCAGGGACGTCGTCCTGTGGCCGGCAACAGCCAATGGGAGTGAGCAGACCGTGTCAGCCTGCAAAGCCTGACACGCCCCGCTCACTCCCATTGCCTGCCCCTGCAAGCGGATTGGGCGCTGTGTTGTACACACAGGACGCCCATCCCATTGCCCAGGACTTGGCGTCCTTGACCAATCGGATGACCGTCCTGTCTTTACCACACACCGCCCAATCCGCTCCTTCTGCTCAGGTCACATGTGTGACCTGAGGGCAAGAACTGATCCCTCTCTGCATCACCCAACCCGCCGCAGACGACAATGCCGTGTGACTGGGGCTGCGATCAGCCCCAGCACGCAGCCACGTCCTGCCGCCGAGCGGTGATGTCACCCCTCCAGCCGCATCTCTCCTCACCCCTCCAGCCAGACCTCTCCTCACCCCTCCATCTGGACCTCTCCTCACCACTCCAGCCTCTGCTCTCCTCACCCCTCCAGCCTCTGCTCCCCTCACTCCTCCAGCCTCCCGCCACATCATACTCTGCTATCCACAGAGCCCCCTCTATACTCTGACACCCACAGAGCCGCCTGTATACTCTCCTACCCACACAGCCGCCTGTATACTCTGCTACCCACAGAGCTGCCTCTATACTCTGCTACCCACAGAGCCGCCTCTATACTCTGCTACCCACAGAGCCGCCTGTATACTCTGCTACCCACAGAGCCGCCTGTATACTCTCCTACCCACAGACCCGCCTGTTAGTGATGGGCGAATCCTAAATTACTCGGAATCGCTTGACTCTAGCGAGTCCGAGCCCAGGACTCGCTACTCGTTGCGAGTCTAGCGAGTCCAATGTTAATGAATGGGGAAGCGAGTAATAGCGAGTAGTGTGAGATTTACAAATCACAGATGTGTCTCGGAAGCTTCAGCCTGAAGCAATCCTAGTTTTGTCATTTATTTGCATTGCTCGTTTACTTTGTAAGTAATCGCTGACTCGCACAGATAAGATCCTGTCTTCTCTGTGTTCTGGCTGCCCCAGCTCCAGGGTCCTAGAGCCTGCCTGCTGCCTGATGTAGCAGTGCTGAGATTGTTCTCAGTCTGCTCATTCCCTGTGTACAGACATGAATGTCTGTGCACAGAGATGATGTAGCAGAGCTGAGATTGTTCTCAGTCTGCTCATTCCCTGTGCATAGAGATCTATATATATGCACAGGGATGTAGCAGAGAGGACATCGCGTTTTGGATTGCGTCGGACGGAAGAGGATTTTTTAAATTAAAGATGGAGTCCCTAATGGCTTTTTTTTTTATTTCTAATAAAAAATTTTCTTTGTGTTGTGTTTTTTTAAAACAATTTAATAGAAATTCATGGCGGTCATGTCTAATATTGGCGTGACCGCCATAAATTTCGGGCTTAGGGCCAGCTGATAATACAAAGCTGGCCCTAACCCCTTTATTACCCAGCGTGCCACTGCTACCAGGGCCGCTGGAAGAGCGGGGTTCAGCGCCAGAAGATGGCGCTTCAATGAACGCGCCATCTTCTGGGGCGGCTGCGGGCTGCAATTTGCAGCGGGGGGTGCCCAGAAAGCTTGGGCATCCCTGCGCTGCGGATTCCAGCCCCCAGCTGCTTAGCTGTACCTGGCTAGACATAGAAATTGTCCGGAGCCCCACGCATTTTTTTTAAATTATTTCATGAAATTCTGAGATTCTGACTCTGACTCTGACTCTGAGACTCTGACTCTGAAATTCATTAAATAATTTAAAAAAAATGCGTGGGGCTCCGCGCAATTTCTATGTCTAGCCAGGTACAGCTAAGCAGCTGGGGGCTGGAATCCGCAGCGCAGGGATGCACAAGCTTTCTGGGCACCCCCCACTGCAAATTGCAGCCCGCAGCCACCCCAGAAGATGGCGCGTTCATTGAAGCGCCATCCTCTGGCGCTGAACCCCGCTCTTCCAGCGGCCCTGGTGGCGGTAGCACGCTGGGTAATAAAGGGGTTAATACCAGCTTTGTTATACAAGCTGGTATTAAGCCCGAGATTCTTAATGTCAGGCCACATTTGACCCAGCCACTAAGAATCTCCAATAAAGGGTTAAAAAAACACAGAGAAGGCGTGGTTTACCCATGACTGGAGAAGCAGCGCGGTGAAGGAGCTCCGCTTCCCGCCACTGACCGAGCCGCTTCCCTACCTCACAGTCGGCCTCCAAAACTGAATGGGCAAAAGCAAGAAAGGTCCAGGAGCCCCCGGAACCGCTGAGACGCCGCACAGAGGAGCCATAGACCGTTTCCTCCGGTCTGGAACGGACGTTCCCCAGCACAGTCTCCCTCCAAAATGGCGGCCGCGTCCTCCTCACAGCGCGAGGCAGCTCCCAGGTCAGACCGGAGCAACAGACAGAGGGGAAACCGCTTTGACTGCCTCAGAGAGGACACACTGCAGGATGAGGCCACGGGAGGTCTTCAGCTACCACCGGAGAATGCTTCTAACATGGAGATAAGTAACTATATTAAAAATTTACCTACAAAAATGGATCTTGAAAAATTTGCATGCAGGCTGGAGAATTCATATAAATCTGAGATACAGATACTAAAACAAGAATTCACTAGCAGGGTGGAGGAGGTGGAAAGGGCTCAGGACGCAGTTCTGGATGAGCTGAGAGCTCACAGGGAGACATTAGAATCACACACTGCCCTCCTAGAAGACATCCTATATAGCCAGGAAGACCTGGAAAACAGGAACCGTAGAAACAACCTACGGATCAGAGGGCTTCCAGAATCTGTCTCCCCAGTGGACCTGCCAAAGACTGTCCAGAACTTATTTAAGCAGATACTAGGAGACCCGGAGGGCCCCGATATCGACCTGGACAGAGTCCATAGGGCATTAGCCCCTAGACCATCGCCCGAGGCATTCCCAAGGGACGTAGTCTGCAGGATCCATTTTTACTCAATAAAAGATGCCATAATGACAGCTGCTCGTCAATCAAATTCCATTACTTTTGAGAATTATACCGTGTCGCTGCTACCTGACCTGGCCAGAAGAACCCTGCTGCAACGTAGGGGATTGCGACCTTTGCTGACTCTCCTGAAAGATAGGGAGATAAAGTATAGGTGGGGCTTTCCTTTTCAGTTAATAGCCTCTAAAGATGGCCGCTCAGCCTCCTTCAGGAAGATAGGAGACCTCCCCGCATTTACAAGAGCCCTTGATTTGCCCTTGATAGACTTGCCGGATTGGCCCAAGATGCAGGCCCTACCTGGCCCACCGCCACGATGGAGCAGATCACCTAGAGCTGGACATGCCGGAGGGGCCAAAACCTGAATGGACGTGTTACGAGTCTAGGCGCTCATTGCTTGGTTGAGGACATGTCCCTGTTGACTCAGATGTCCTCGGAATTATAAGTAGCCTACTGCTGGTTTGATTTAGTTTGGCGGTCAGTGGTACAAATTGAGGGTTATCCTCTATAATACTGTTATATCCTTAAATGTTTCCCACCTTATTCACTGTATCCCTCCCCCCTCCCTTCCCTTTCCCCCCTTACATCCTTTCATACTCTCCTCCTTCCCTCCTTGACCTCTCATCACTCTCTTCCTACTCCTGTGCTCTTCCTACCCTCCCTTTCCCATGTTTTTTCCTCCATTTTCAATACCACATCCAATTCTTTTCCCTATACTCTTTTACATACCCCTCTCTTTTGACACAATCTTCTCTTCCTTCCACATCAATTCACACTGAGTTTCTTTATTCCCTATTGAAATACCTAATGCATTATTATTGGTGGAGAAAATATAGGATTTTCGAAAGTGTCCTTTGTATATGATTTATATGTTTATTTCCCCTCATGTTTTTCACACTCGACCCTTTCACTCACTGTTCTTTGAAATCATACCAAACTTCTCTTACCTTACCCTCCTTGTTTATTCCCTTCCCTTCCGCCTATGCATTTTAGACGATATTCTAAATATTTATCAAATACAACAGTTTCAGGTATTTGTAATAATTGGTTCTTAGGGCTATACTCTTTTGTTGGTCAATAGCCCATACAGTTATATGTTATTGTACTAAGGCAACTTTCATAAGATAAAAAAATTTTTTATACACTGTGAGGTGGGACGGCTGGAGGTGTGCGGTGGGCCTACCTGCTCCCGGTCATCCCACGACTCCCAAGTGCTGGACAAGGTTTGTCCATATTTTGCACTTTTTCCCATGTCACAGCGGCTGCATGATTTGGGATCCCTTTGTTGGGTTTATACCCATCACCCCCTTCCTTCCTCTTATCTTTATCTTGATTCTTTTCTATACTCTTCACTTTGGTCTTTCCTGTCCCCCTTTAGTCGTTTCTCAAAAGTGGTCCCTGAGGAGATAACCTAAATATGTCGGAAATTAGGTGTTGCTCACTAAATGTGAGAGGCTTGAATAAGCCTGAAAAGAGACGCCAAATCCTAACAACAGCAAAGAAGTCCAGGGTTCATGTGTTGATGCTGCAGGAGACCCATTTCAGATCGGACGCTCCCCCTGTCTGCGGCTCCCGGGATTTCCCAGTTTGGTTTCATAGCACTAACCCTACATCTAAATCTAGGGGAGCCTCTGTGGCATTCCATAGATCTTTTTCCCCAGAGGTCGTGGAACAGGACATCGACCCTGCAGGTCGTTATGTATTCTTAAAAATTAATTGGTCATCCCGTTTATATGTTCTGGCTAACGTATATTTTCCCAACAGGCATATGCTGAGATTTGGCTCGAAAGTTAAAAGTCTGCTGGAGAAATTCGCAGGACACATACCCATCATTCTGGGAGGAGACTTTAACCACCCTATAGATCCGAAAATAGACACCTCTTCAGGTAGGTCTTGCCTCCCTGTGCCGTCTCTCCAACGTCTAGCAGGATACCTTGATTCGCTGCGCACGGTGGACATATGGAGGATATTGCACCCTGGGGAACGGGACTTCACTTTCTTTTCCCACACACACTCAGTATACAGTAGGATAGATAGATTCCATATATCCCAATCCCTCCTAGATTATGAGGTCAAGGCATACATTGGCAACATACTACACTCAGACCATGCGCCGATATATTTAACTTTGAGGATGGGGCCCCAGGACAGGAAAGAATACACTTGGCGTCTTAATGAATATTTACTAAGAGACCCAACTTGCCTAAAGGATCTGGTATCCACTATCCAAAATTTTAACTTAGACCATGCAAGAGACACTACCTCACTTCCGATACAATGGGAGGCCCTTAAGGCAGTTCTTCGGGGGGTTTTAATATCCCACGGATCAAGGTTAAAGAGGTTGAGAACTCAGGAGATAAAAGACTTGCTTCAGGAGATATCTCAACTGGAGGATTCCCATAAACAATCCCCAACACCCACCTTGACGACCCAATTATCTACGGCTCGTCATAAACTCCTCGCAATACTGGACCAAAGAGATAAAATTCAACGAGACAGAATACATTCAAAATTCTATTTATTGGGAAATAAATCGGGGAGACTATTAGCGCGAGCTCTTCATCCACGAAACCAATGTACTTTTATTCCTCATGTGAACAAGACGGGTGGGACGAAGGCGCATGCCACTAGGGACATAGTGGAGTGCTTTCGCTCTTTTTACTCATCCCTATATAACATAGAAAGGCCCCCTGACGATAACTACGACCGTAATTTAAAGGACTATATAGAGAAAAATGGCCCCCCCCCTTGTCCAAGAATATTAGAGAAGAATTGACTTCAGATTTCACTACGGAAGAATTAGACGACGTATTGAAATCACTTAAACCAGGAAAGAGTCCCGGTCCCGACGGGTACTCATCAGGCTTCTACAGATCTCTAGCGGAATATTTAAATCCCCGCTTTCTAGACGTATGCAATAGCATCTCCAAGGGAGAGGTTTTTCCTCCCCAGGCCTTGCTGGCTCACATAGTGGTCTTACCGAAGCCTGGAAAGGATCCATCACTTTGTAGTAGCTATAGACCCATTTCTCTTATGAATATAGACATTAAAATTTACGCTAAACTGCTCTCGAATAGATTAAGAAAATATATACCGTCCCTAATAAATATAGATCAGGTGGGCTTTGTCCCAGGACGCGAAGCTCGCGACAACATAATTCGGTCCATTGCAGTTATCGATGGGGCAAGGAGGAGGGGGGTTCCCATGTGCATCCTGTCGATAGACGCCGAGAAGGCCTTCGACAGGGTGCGGTGGGACTTCCTATTCGCCACTCTGGAACATATTGGTTTGGGAGGGGTGATGATAGATAGAATCAAGGCCCTATATTCTGCACCCTCAGCCCGAGTGAGGGTTAATGGTTCCCTTTCAGAACCATTCCCCATTCAGAACGGAACACGCCAGGGGTGCCCTTTATCTCCTTTGATATACATATTGTGCATGGAATCCCTGGCGGAAGCTATCCGGACCAATAAGTCAATCAAGGGGCTAGAGACAGGAGACACAGAGCAGAAGCTCGCTTTGTTTGCAGATGATGTGCTTTTATTTGTGACAAATCCCCTTATATCTTTACCAAACATAATGGAGGAATTGAACATTTACGGAAACTTGAGCAATTTCAAGATGAATGATTCTAAATCGGAGTTGCTCAACATTTCCATTCCGGATTTAGTAGCTAAATTAATTAGAATGCAGTTTCCATTCATATGGAAACAGGACGAGATTAAATATCTAGGCGTAAAACTGACTAAGGACCCCTTGAATTTATATTCTAGTAACTTTCTGCCCTTATTGACCACCCTAGAAGCAGACCTTAGGACTTGGAATAGGCTCACGATCTCTTGGTGGGGTAGAATTCACTCAGTTAGAATGGATCTATTACCGAGAATTCTGTATTTCCTCCAGGCCATCCCGATCCTTCTTCCGGCATCTTTTTTTTCCAGACTCAAGACTCTTTTAACCAGATATATCTGGTCACACAAAAAAGCTAGGATAGCACTTAACACATTATATAGAAGGCCGGAGGAGGGTGGAGTGGGCATGCCTAATTTTTTAATCTACCACAAGGCTGCTTTGGGTAAATGCATCTTAGACATGTTCAGGCAAATAGATATACAACGATGGGTTGAAGTAGAATATGCATTCGATACTTTTAGTCCTTTGGTAAGGGTATGGCTCCCGGGTCCTAAACCTTCGACCCCCCCCTCCTTTATAATATCTCAATTATTACTATTTATGAAGAAGCATAATTCGTCGCTATTTATGACCACGAACCCCGGTCCTTTAACCCCCATATTTAATAATCCGGCTTTTGGTATGGAGAGTGGGGAGTCATTCTTCCTGGGCATACACAGAAGAGCACACCCAACAATTCATGATTATATCATTCCACGGGGTGTAAAGGGTTTGGAAGACTTGTTCCACTCATCCTCAGTTCCCCCGGGTGCATGGCTTCAACACGCCAGGTTACGTAGTTACATTAAATCTCTATGCTGGTCAGATATCTCTAGACAACCAACAGCTTTTGAAAGGCTTTGCCTCGAAAGAGGTCCAGTCTCTCATGCGATCTCAGCGCTTCATGTTATCTTCCAAAATACTAAGGAGATGGGAGATAAATATACTGTCAATTATAAATCAAAATGGGAAAGAGATTTCCATGCAGAATTCTCGCCAGTCGAATGGGATAAATTATTATTGTTCACACATAAATCAGCGACTTCAGCGACACTTCTGGAAAGAAACTTTAGACTGTTGGCGAGATGGTACAGGTGCCCGGCTGACCTACATTCAATATTTTCATCGGTGTCGGACCGTTGTTGGCGTTGTCATAAGGATCGTGGCACCTACCTACATATCTGGTGGGACTGCCAAGTAATTCACCCATTTTGGGAGGAGGTGTTTGATTTATATAATATGGTTACACAATCCAGTGTTCCCAAGACGGCCCATATCGCTTTATTGAATCTATTAGATATGTCTATCTCAAAATATAAGACTAATATGATCAGATATTTTCTTTCAGCGGCTAGAACTCTAATAGCCAGAAGATGGAGGAACGCGGAACGCCCATGCCGCACAGATTTGTTAAATGAGCTGAACCATATGTGTAGATTGGAAGATATCGCTAGCCAGAGCTCTCCTGATACAAAAGCAATAGATAGACACTGCCGCTTATGGTCTTCATGGATCCTATTCAGAGAATCTGAATCGCTAAAGAGGTGGTTGACAACGGGATAGAGGGAGATGTAGAGGTGGTTGGGGACTTTGGGGCCTGCAGACGGGGGGGGACAGTTCTCCACATCTCGTGTGGATTCCACACGGGAATTAATGAGGAAACACTCTTGGAGACTCTGCGCGTGACTACCTGGCATCAATTTTCTCTCATGCACCACTTAGATTCCTGATCATAGTTGGTATCTATTGAGTTCGACTAATCTTCTCCCTCTACGGGAAATCTTTTATCTCTCTTTCCTTTTCTGCTCTTCTCTTCTTACCCACCTACTATCAGTTATTCTTATTATTATTATAGTAAAATTGATAATTATATCTATCTTACCTAACAAAATGTTTCTAGGTCCCGAAAGGACGAGGTAGTGTTAGGAATAGGGGTCTGAGGAGAGGCCTGGCGAACTAATTCCCTAACACATAATTTGATATGGAATAAATATGAGGCTATTCAGGGGAATTGACGTTACCAGACTTCTTGATATAGACCTTTTATGTAAACATTTGATATACACTATTTTTCTTTGTTATATTCCAACCTATTTGAAAGTTTTTGACAAATTTGTATGTAACAAGTTACAGTTGTATGAACAATGGTCATTGTATTTTCATTATGAATATTTGCACACTCTTCAATAAAAATTGATTTAACGTAAAAAAACACAGAGAAAAATTTTTATTTGAAATAAAAAAAAAGCCATTAGGGACTCCATCTTTAATTTAAAAAATCCTCTTCCGTCCGACGTAGTCCAAAACGCGATGTCCTCTCTGCTCATCCCTGTGAATAGATAGATGTCTGTGCACAGGGAATGAGCAGACTGAGAACAATCTCAGCACTGCTACATCATGTCTGTGAGCAGGCGGGCTCTAGGACCCTGGAGCTGCACAGAGAAGACAGCTGGACTCGGCTCGCAAAGAAACAGCAGTTACTTTGCGAGTTTCCCTGCTATCACTGGCACAGTAGCCAGTGATTACTCGCACGAGTCTAATGCAAACAATGGCAATCCTAGTTTTGTCAGCGTTTCTGACAAAACTAGGATTGATATTGATTTGCATTGGACTCGTGCGAGTAATCACTGGGAAACTCGCAGAGTACCGAGTCCTGCGAGTCATTTACTACTCGCCGAGTAACGAGTCCTAGCGAGTATATTCGCCCATCCCTACCGCCTGTATTCTCTACTACCCACAGAGCCGTTTCTATATTCTGCTACCCACACAGCCGCCTCTATACTCTGCTACCCACAGAGCCTTCTCTATACTCTGCTACCCACAGAGCCGCCTGTATAATCTGCTAACCACAAACCCGCCTGTATACTCTGCTACCCACAGAGCCGCCTGTATACTTTTCTACCCAGAGAGCCGCCTGTATAATCTGCTACCCTCAGAGCAGTCTGTATACTCTGCTACCCACAGAGCCGCCTGTATACTTTTCTACCCAGAGAGCCGCCTGTATAATCTGCTACCCTCAGAGCAGTCTGTATACTCTGCTACCCACAGACCCGCCTGTATAGTCTGCTACCCACAGAGCCCCATGTATACTCTGCTAGCCACTCACCCGCCTGTATACACACAATTCATTTCACCGCGCTCCCGATGCAATTGCATCGGGCCTTTTTACTAGTTCAACATAAGATACACCCTCACAAATTTCTTAACCATCTACTCACTCTCTTTATTATCCTTCTCCTAGTTGCAGGGGATATTGAACCTAATCCAGGCCCTTCTTATAATAGTAAGCCAAACTATTTCCCAGCTACACTTAGAAAAACCAAGAATCTCATTAATATTCCTTGCATGCTTTCTGTATCCTTCAACTTGGCCCTTTGGAACCCTCGCTCAGCATGTAACAAACTCTCCTACATCCACGACTTTTTCCTTTAACATAACATTACCCTTCTTGCTCTTACAGAGACCTGGATTCAGCAGTTGGATACTACCGCTGCTTCTGCTCTCTCATATGGTGGCCTCCAAATGTCTCATACCCATAGACCTGAGAACAGACTAAGTGAAGGTGTTGATCTACTGCTCTCAACAAATTGTGCTTTTCAGGTTAGCCCACCTGTACCCTCCCTTATCTTCCCTTCTTTTGAGGTCCACATTGTAAGACTTTACATGTCCTTTCCCCTGTGAGTGGCAGTAGTTTATCACCCTCCAGGCCCCCCATGTCAGTTCCTTGAACACTTTGCCACATGGCTTCCACACTTTCTAGCCTGTGACCTTCCCACTTTCATCATGGGAGACTTTTACATCCCGATTGACAATCCCATCTCCTCATCTGCATCTCATCTTTTACTCTTGCCTACTCTCTCGGCCTTTCACACCTTACTAACACTGCCACACATGAAGATGTGAATACTCTAAACCTGATCTTCTCCTGACTCTGCTCAGTGCATGATTTTACTAATTCCCATCTTCCGCTCTCTGACCACAATCTTCTTTCATTCTTAATCAAGAACTGTTAACCCTTCAGGGACACCCCGAACTCCTACACTTATAGGAATATATGTGCCATTAACACCCAAAATCATATAAAGAGTTTACAGTCTTCACTGGCTCCAATCTCCTTCTCTCATATCCTGACTCTGCTCTAAATCTCTATAATGAAACACTTGAAAAATGCCTGAATGAAGCTGCACTTCCTACAGCTAGAACAACTCGGAATGGACAGCATCAACCCTGGCACACGTTGCAAACACAGTTTCTCCAGCGGTGCTCAAGGAGAGCTGAACATCTGTGGAGAAAATCCAATCTGGCCAAAGATTTCATAAATTTATAAATTTATGCTAAAAACATACAACGCTGCCCTTAACCTCTACAAACAAGCTTACTTCAACACTCTTATCACATCACTAGCCAACAATTCAAAACAACTCTTTGACACTTTCCACTTCTTTCTCAGTCCACGAGTATAGGCCCCAACCACCAACCTCACTGCTAACAACCTGGCCAACTATTTTAAAGACATAATTCGCCACATACAACAGAAAATTTCCTTACAGCCTCAGAACATCATGTATTTTCTTCCCTCCTGCATTTCATCCAATTCGGTCTTTCATCTGGTCACAGAGGAAGAAGTTACCTGGCTTCTTGAATCTTCTTGCACCAGTGACCCTATTCCCTTACATCTCTTTCAATCTCTTTCCTCGGCTGTCACCACTCACCTAACTAAAATATTTAATCTATCCCTTTCATCTGGAGTTTTGCCCTCCTCTTTCAAACATGCCAGCATACACCTATTACTATAAAAAAATATCCCTCGGCTAGAACTCGGCTGCTAAATAAAGACCAGTCTCTAATCTCCCTTTCATCTCTATACTCCTGGAATGCTTAGTTGACTCCCATCTGATCCTGTCTCTCTCTGACAATTCTCTTCAGGACCCTCTACAATCCGGCTTCCGCTCCTTTCATTCTACTGAAACTGTCCTTACTAAAGTCTCTAATGATCTACTAACAACTAAATCTATTAGTCACTACTCCCTACTGATTGTCCTGGATCTCTCCACTGCATTCGATGCTGTGGATCACCAGCTCCTCCTCTTGATTCTCCACTCCATTGGGCTCAAGGACACTGCTCTCTCCTGGTTCTCCTCCTACCTCTCTGATTGCTCCTTCACTATCTTTCACTGACTCCTCTTCTTCTCCTTTTCCCCTCATGGTTGGGGTTCCTCAGGGTTCAGTTTTTGTTCCTCTTCTCTTCTTTATATACACTGCCTCTTTTGGACAAACAATCATTTGATTTGGTGTTCAGTACCATTGCTATGCTGACGATACCCAATTATACACATCGTTTCCTGACATCACCCCCACATCACTACAAAATACCAGTGATTGTTTATCTGCTGTCTTTAACATCATGCCCTCTCTCTACCTTAAACTGAATTTGTCAAAAACTGAACTTCCCATGTTTCATCCATCTACTGATCTTCCGAAACCTAACAATGCCATTTCTGTATGCAATTCTATTATCATTCCCCAGTAGCATGCCCACTGTCTTGTGGTTATATTTGACTCAGATCTCTCCTTCACTCCCCACATCCAATCACTCATTCGCTCGTGTTACTTACACCTCAAAAATATCTCTAGAATTCAACCTTTACTTACTGTTGACTCTGCTAAAACCCTGTCGCCCTTATTCATTCTCATCTGGATTACTGCTATTCTCTACTAATTCTCCTCTCTCATACTAAACTCTCTTCTCTCCACTCCATCCTGAATACAGCAGCCAGAATCATATTCCTCTCCAACCACTTCACCGATGCCTCTATGCTGTGCCAGTCATTGCACTGGCTACCCATTTGCTACAGAGTACAATATAAAATTATCCTTCTCACCCACAAAGCTCTCCAAAGTTCTGCCCCGCCCTACATCTCCTCCCTCATCTCAATTTATAGCCCTACACGTGCCCTCTGTTCCGCAAATGATGTAAGACTGATATCAGCTACAATCCAAACCTCCCACTCTCGTCTCCAAGATTTCTCATGAGCTTCACGAATTCTCTGGAATGGACTACCAAGAACAATTCAATTAATTCCATATATCCATAGTTTTAAGCAAGCGTTAAAAACACATCTCTTTAGACGGGCCTATCTGCTCACCTCATCTATGTAACTATTCCCATTCTGTTCTTTTTCAAAATCTGGCCTCTTGTACCATCTGTCTACACCCCCCATGCATGCACTATATAGTACTTTATCTGTACTTGTACAGATGCCAGCTGGTGATAGATTCATGCAAAATTATGTGAATCTCCTATTTATTATATTGATGGCTGGACCATATATGACAGCACTGTTTACCATTTATCTTTTGTGCCTCCCCTTTTCCCAATAGACTGTAAGCTTGCCAGCAGGACCCTAACTTCTCATGATATCTGAATTTTTGTTATTGTATTGTATTGTATTGTATTGCATTATTGTATTGTATTGTATAGTATCCCATCTGAACTTTAAAGTGCTGCGGAATATGTTGGCACTATATAAATGAAATTATTATTATTATTATCATTTTGTTTAAAGGGAACCTCTCACGTGATTCATGCTGCCAAAAATGCAGGCAGCATGAATCAAAGCCTAGCTGAATATTTGCAGCTAGGTATGTTAGGGTATGTGCGCACACTGAGTAAATAATATGTGCACCAAATCTGCATTTCTTGTCTGAAAAGAAACACATTTTTGACAAGCATTTTTGACATGTTCTCGATGCGTTTTTATGTGGTTTTTTAAAGCGTTTTTTCCATGCGTTTTGTTATGTGTTTTTTAATGTGTTTGTTCCATGCATCGTCCATGCATTCTGGGGTGGAAAAACACGGCAAAAATGTTGAAAAATTGACATGCTGCAGATTTATTTATGCACAAAATCTCCAAGGGAAAAATAATCAAAATGTGTACAAAATTTCAGAAGAATATTACAATCTGAGAGTCCTCAGTGGTTGATACATTTTAATAGCTAACTGAAAAGATGGTAAACATAGCAAGCTTTCAGGACACTGTGGCCCTTTCATCAATCAGATAATGACACAGATTCTGAAGACACATACATATATACATAAGCAAAAAAAAAAATATATATATCTTAGATGTTATAGTAAATGTGACAGGTGACGTAAAACAGAGTCAGGCTGGGAAGGAAGAGATGGGCTGGGGAATTGAAACTAAAAGTCTAAAGGCCACTTTCCACACACAGATATCTGTGTCCAACTTCTGAACAGATCTCTGGTTGCAGTGAAATCATGGACACATTGTTCCATTTTGTGGCTGTGTACAAATGTAACAATGTGTCCATGATTTCACTGCGTGTGTAAAGTGGCCTTTAGATAAGGGGAACAAATTGGATAATGGTTATATGGTAGTGGTCTGTGGACAACTGAAATACTTAAATGAGTTGAGGAAAGCAATAAAAGGAAGCGAGGGTGTTCACGTAAGAAGTGTCAAAAGTTCATTGTCCTCAAAATGGAGTCTGTTGGAGATGTGATGTCCCCAAATGTCTTTTCAATTTATATAAAAACACATGAATCTGTGATGTCCCCAAATGTCCATTCATGTTATATAAAAAGCCATGAATCCATGTGATACATTTAATCCTGTTTAAAGGTATCAACCACTGTGGACTCTCAGATTCTAATATTCTTCTATCTATTGACTAACACGGTACAAACATTTTTTACCTTACAAAATTTCATGATTCAAATTGACTTTGCTGGTATAAGGATTTGCTTGAAGTTTTGTGACAAAACTGCACTCAAAAATGCATTAAAAAAAAGTGATAAAAAAGCACTGCATGTACTAGTCCTTATGGTACCTTTACACGCGGCAACATTTCTAGGGTGTCAACAGGTAACTTACTGGCTGCAGTGAAATCATGGAGACATGATTCCATTTGTACACAGCAACAAGATAGAACCTTGTCTCCATGATTTCACGGCAGCCAGTAAGTTACCTGTTGACACCCTAGAAATGTTGCCGCGTGTAAAGGTACCATATCTGTCTGAAATACTCTGGTGTTCCAAAAGAAATATATGTTGAAGATGCACTTGAGAACAAAAACCAGAGGGGAGACTATAATTGGAAATGTAAAAAAAAGTTGGACCTTTGCAAAGTTAGTCATTTCACTTTCAAGATCTTCTAATATAATAATGCCCATAAAACAAAAAAGGTAATAATCTGTACAAGACAAAGTGTCCCAGGACAATGACTGCTACCTAAAGGTACCGTCACACAGGGAGATATCGCCAGCGATGTTGCCGGCGATTGCGGGAGCGCGCATCCCTGACAACATCGCCGGCGAGATGTCAGACTGAGCAACTTACCGGTGATGTCGCCGGCTAGTTGCCGCGGCTATCGCTCGCTGGGTTGCCCAGCAACCCAGCGAGCGATAACTCGCAATGTTGTAGATAGGCGGAATCGCCCGCAACATTGCAGGTTGCCGCGTTACACAGGGCGATCAGGCATGATCGCCTGACCAACATCGCCAGGTTTCCCAACATTGTTGGGAAACCTGGCGATGTGACTCAGGCGATTTTCCCCCTGATTATCGCCCTGTCACACGAGGCAACTCTCCGGCGATGTCGCCGCAACCTGGCCACGCCCCTCAGTTGCCGGCAACATCGCCGGCGATATCTCCCTGTGTGACGGTACCTTTAGAATCCACTAAAAGCAGAACTGAACGAAGTTATATCATTCGATACTGTGGATCACCCCTCACTATGCTCCGCTCTATCAATCTTAAGGTACCTTTACACACAGAGATATATTGCTTGCAATTCACTGGTTGCAGTGAAATCATGGACACATTGTTCCACTTGTACATGGCAACAAAATTAAACAATGTGTCCATGATTTCACTGCAACCAGTGAATTGCAAGCAATATATCTCTGTGTGTACAAGTACCCTTAAGGGTGTGTGCTCATGATCAGTAATTGCAGCATTTTGGATGCAGCATATTGCCACTGCATCCAAAATGATGCATTGTATAGTACAAGTATACCGGATGGCATTTCCAGAAATCCCATGCTCACTGTGCTTTTCCTGACCACAGCGTTAATGTTAATTTCATGCTGGGGAGTTGGAACAAATAATCATTGGGTGCACGCAGGGAGAAGCCGCCCTGCACCCACCGCAGATGGTGAGTACAGGGTGGTTGCGGTCTCCCTGCATGAACCTGCGGACTCCCGCAGATCTGAATGCACTGTCCCCAAGATGCTTCACCTCCAGATTGTGTGCACACAGTCTAATGACACCTCTCTCGTCTGGTTCTCCTACCTCTCTAAATGCTCCTTCACTGTATCATTTACCAGGTCTTCTTCCTCTCCTCTTCCCTTTACTGTTAAGGTTCCTGAGGGTTCAGTCCTAGGCCCTCTCTTCTTCTCTCTATACAGTACTCCTATTAGACAAACTATCAGTAGATTTGATTTTTAGTACCATCTCTGTGCTGATGACATCCAAATATACACCTCTTCCCCTGACATCACCCCTGCAGTACTACAAAATACCAGTGACTGTCTGCTGTCTCTAACATCATGTCCTCCTTTCACCTTAAACAGAATCTGGTCCCTCGGATTTATATGATTAGATTGACCTATAGATTGTCAGACACATATATGTGGATTAGTGCAATTTTTCCCCTGCAATTGCACACATCTTTCATAGACTACTGATATTGTTGAGTTACCTTGGTTTGGTGCCACAGACCTAACTGCTTGTTTATTTATCTTGTGCATAATATTGTTTGCATCTACTAATCTCTCTTGTAATTTGTGCATAACTGAGTAATTGTGTGCATAAACTAATCACTTACAGGTCTTTCTATACACCTGGCTGTTACTCTAGCTATTTTGTTCAGTTACCCCCTTCTGGTTGTTCTTGATGCCCTTGATTACGGTCATACAACATTATTACACCTATTGTTATTTATCAACCATACTTGGGAATAGTGCAATATATATATATTGCTTTGTATAGTGGTTGCTATATTATTTACAGTATCCTGCCAATCTCTTTGTACCTTATAAGTGAATACTCTTTGCACAAGATAGATTTTGCACATTGTATAATCCATCTACTATTACTTGTTATCTGTACTGGTGTTTGTGGTAATTCCCCTCTGTTATCATAAATTATTTTCCTTGCAAATTCTGTCTTGAGGAATGATGGGCCCCATGTCTATTGTATGTTTATTTTAAGTGATTTTATATTGCGTGTCTCACAGTTGTTTAATAAACTTCGTTGTTCTTTTACATTCAATTATATTGTGGTGTGCTCCTTACATATGCCAATATCTTTTCTCCCCTTACTTAAACAGAATCTGTCACAAAAATGAACTTCTAATATTTTCTCCACCTACTATTCTTCATAATCCCATATAGCCATTTCTGTGAGTGGTTCTACCATTACTCCCCAGCAGCACGTTTACTGTCTTGACGTTATATTTAACTCAGATCCTTAAATCCGATTATTCGCTCGCTCATGTTACCTACATCTCAAAAACATCCCTAGAATTCAACCTTTTCTTACCATTGACTGCAAAAATTCTTACTCTGACTCTTATTCATTCTCATCTGGATTATAGCAACTCTACTAAACTGCTGAAACCAAATATTGGCATTTTCATATGTGGTTCTATCATTGCTCCCCAACAGAGAGCCCGCTGTATTGGGGTTATAGTTGACTAAAAGTACCGTTACAAGGCACGACATTGTGAACGACATCGCTTAAAAGTCACGGTTAGAACGACGTTGAAACGTTTGAATGTGTAACAGCACGATACAACAAAAATAAATCGTTTGATCGGCGTTGACAGGTTTATGAACATGTTCTCAAATCAAACGATCCACCAACTTCCAACCTGCTGTATCTTTGTGTGTGACACCGCGAAAACAATGTCGTTAATGATTTCTGTGATCGTGCAAACAATCTTGTAGGTGTGCCTTGGCATTGCTGTTTCCGCGCCCCGTCTGCGCTAATTGGGTGTCACTACTGAGTTGCGATTGGCTGGCGTTGGTTATGGAAAAGGCGCCATATTTGAAGATCTGTGCTTTAATCAGTAGACTCATTTACTTTTTGGTTCATTAAACCTTTCAGTAAACACATTTTAACAAGAAGACTTATTGAAGTCGCCATTGTGTTGTATAGGCGTTGATCTACCCGCGTGTGCATGCAAATAAACACTTGTTGCAATGATAAATTTGTCAATTCCTAAATATATATGTAAATGTGTTTGTTACATTTTTTTGGTGTTGTAAAAGTTATGGGCCAACATGTGCACCATATATAAATAAAGGTAGACATCTGGCAACCTTGTGAACGTCATTGGTCATGTATGTGTGCCACATTGGTACCTACAGTATGAAAACATATATGTTTTGAATTCAGAGATGCAAAGTACATACACAAATTTCAGCACATAACCAACCATTTTCACATTTATACATATATACTGTACAGACCAAATGTTTGGACACACCTTCTCATTCAAAGAGTTTTCTTAATTTTCATGACTATAAAAATTGTAGATTCACACTGAAGGCATTAAAATTATGAATTACCACATGTGGAATTATATACTTAACAAAAAAGTGTGAAACAACTGAAAATGTCTGATATTCTAGGTTCTTAAAAGTAGCCACCTTTTGCTTTGATTACTGCTTTGCACACTCTTGGCATTCTCTTGATGAGCTTCAAGAGGTAGTTACCGGAAATGGTCTTCCAACAGTCTTGAAGGAGTTCCCAGAGATGCTTATGACTCACCGTGGCCGGGACTCCGGTTGAAAGGCGTTTTCTTTCTCCTTCTTGTCACGGATGGACCGCGCCTGCCGGTAGCGGGGCCTGGTGGTACAGATCAAAATGATGAGACGTCATGGGTTGAACAGATTAAGGAGTTAATTTGTTTCGTGATGCCACCTATAAGAGTTCCGGTAACTTTACCGGCGCTGCGGGGCCTCCGGGGATGGAATGCAGCAAGATGGAACGCTCCCCACAGGCTGAGCGGTGATCCCCGGAGCCAGGCGCTGCACAAGATGTTCTGAGGCAGCTGCGGTTACCTTAGTATGCGGATAAACAGTTCATAAGAAGGCATGGACACTGTAAGTCTCTGTAACAGGTTCTTTACTGTAACCAGCAGGCAGTACATGGTATACATTTGAGGGTGGTGGACCGGGTGGACTCAGCAATGACCAGTGTGTTCTCAGAGATCCGCGGTGTTCCTCCATTCTAACTAATTGAGTTGCCGTTGTCGCCCAGGAATGCCAGATTGGGTACAAAGAGGCTGCTTGAATGCCCTATCCGGGGTATACGTTCCGGATGCTTTGGGGAGCCTTGGGTCCTTTGGTGGGTACACCGCTGGCTAGACGACTGTGTATGGCGGTGGTGGGGTGCTCTTGTAAAGCGGTCCCACCACTCCTCTGGTTCGCATAGCAGAGCTGAAGTACTGCTAGCTTCGGTACCAGCAAACCGGCTGTAGATGGGCACGGGATGATTTTGGACCCGCATGATGATGCCCGTTGTTCGGTTGATTAGGCACCGAGAGTGATGGTGCTCAACCGGGGTGATGGTAGGGAGACGGCCAGGGAAGGTGGCCAGGGGGCCGCACGGAACTGTGCAACCCCCTCTCCTAGGTTGCAGAGCTCGTTGGTTTAGCTCCTTCTCCTACGTTGCTCGGAGAGTTCTCTTCAGACTACTCTAAACTTAACTTAAACTTCCACTACACACTACCCTTACACTCCGCCCACCAGGACTGATTGGCCCTCTATGCTAGGTGATGCATGTAGGGTATGGATTTCTGAGTTAACCGTGTGACTGCTGAGTCAGAGAATATTGCTGCTGCAGTTTTGGCTGCAATACCCTCTTGTGACGCACTCGGTGCGGGACGCCACACTTAGTACTTGTTGGCCCTTTTGCCTTCACTCTGCGGTCCAGCTCATCCCAAACCATCTCGATTGGGTTCAGGTCTGGTGACTGTGGAGGCCAGGTCATCTGGCGTAGCACCCCATCACTCTCCATCTTGGTCATATAGCCCTTTCACAGCCTGGAGGTGTGTTTGGGGTCATTGTCTTGTTGAAAAATAAATGATGGTCCAACTAAACGCAAACCGGATGGAATAGCATGCCGCTGCAAGATGCTGTGGTAGCCATGCTGGTTCAGTATGCCTTCAATTTGGAGTAAATCCCCAACAGTGTCACCAGCAAAGCACCTCCACACCATCACACCTCCTCCTCCATGCTTCACGGTGGGAACCAGGCATGTAGAGTCCATCCATTCACCTTTTCTGCGTCACAAAAAAACACGGTGGTTGGAACCAAAGATCTCAAATTAAGATTCATCAGACCAAAGCACAGATTACCACTGGTCTAATGTCCATTCCTTGTGTTCTTTAGCTCAAGCAAGTCTCTCCTGCTTGTTGCCTGTCCTTAGCAGTGGTTTCCTAGCAACAGCTATTTTACCATGAAGGCTGGATGCACAAAGTCTCCTCTTAACAGTTGTTGTAGAGATGTGTCTACTGCTTGAACTCTGTGTGGCATTGAACTGGTCTTAATCTGAGCTGCTGTTAACCTGCGATTTCTGAGGCTGGTGACTCGGATTAACTTCTCCTCCGCAGCAGAGGTAACTCTTGGTCTTCCTTTCCTGGGGCGGGTCCTCATGTGAGCTAGTTTCTTTGTAGCACTTAATGGTTTTTGCAACGGCACTTGGGGGCACTTTCAAAGTTTTCCCAATTTTTCAGACAGACTGAACTTCATTTCTTAAAGTAATGATGGCCACTCGTCTTTCATTACTTAGCTGCTTTTTTCTTCCAATGATACAAATTCTAACAGTCTATTCAGTAGGACTATCAGCTGTGTATCCACCAGACTTCTGCACAACACAACTGATGGTCACAACCCCATTTATAAGGCAAGAACTCCCACTTATTAAACCTGACAGGGCACACCTGTGAAGTGAAAACCATTTCCGGTGACAACCACTTGAAGGTCATCAAGAGAATGCCAAGAGTGTGCAAAGCAGATATCAAAGCAAAAAGTGGCTACTTTAAAGAACCTAGAGTATAAGACATACAGTTAGGGCCAGAAATATTTGGACAGTGACACAATATTTGCGAGTTGGGCTCTGCATGCCACCACATTGGATTTGAAATGAAACCTCTACAACTGAATTCAAGTGCAGATTGTAACGTTTAATTTGAAGGGTTGAACAAAAATATCTGATAGAAAATGTAGGAATTGTACACATTTCTTTACAAACACTCCACATTTTAGGAGGTCAAAAGTAATTGGACAAATAAACATAACCCAAACAAAATATTTTTATTTTCAATATTTTGTTGCGAATCCTTTGGAGGCAATCACTGCCTTAAGTCTGGAACCCATGGACATCACCAAATGCTGGGTTTCCTCCTTCTTAATGCTTTGCCAGGCCTTTACAGCTGCAGCCTTCAGGTCTTGCTTGTTTGTGGGTCTTTCCGTCTTAAGTCTGGATTTGAGCAAGTGAAATGCATGCTCAATTGGGTTAAGATCTGGTGATTGACTTGGCCATTGCAGAATGTTCCACTTTTTTGCACTCATGAACTCCTGGGTAGCTTTGGCTGTATGCTTGGGGTCATTGTCCATCTGTACTATGAAGCGCCGTCCAATCAACTTTGCAGCATTTGGCTGAATCTGGGCTGAAAGTATATCCGGGTACACTTCAGAATTCATCCGGCTACTCTTGTCTGCTGTTATTTCATCAATAAACACAGGTGACCCAGTGCCATTGAAAGCCATGCATGCCCATGCCATCACGTTGCCTCCACCATGTTTTACAGAGAATGTGGTGTGCCTTGGATCATGTGCCGTTCCCTTTCTTCTCCAAACTTTTTTCTTCCCATCATTCTGGTACAGGTTGATCTTTGTCTCATCTGTCCATAGAATACTTTTCCAAAACTGAGCTGGCTTCTTGAGGTGTTTTTCAGCAAATTTAACTCTGGCCTGTCTATTTTTGGAATTGATGAATGGTTTGCATCTAGATGTGAACCCTTTGTATTTACTGTCATGGAGTCTTCTCTTTACTGTTGACTTAGAGACAGATACATCTACTTCACTGAGAGTGTTCTGGACTTCAGTTGATGTTGTGAACGGGTTCTTCTTCACCAAATAAAGTATGCGGCGATCATCCACCACTGTTGTCATCCGTGGACGCCCAGGCCTTTTAGAGTTCCCAAGCTCACCAGTCAATTCCTTTTTTCTCAGAATGTACCAAACTGTTGATTTTGCTACTCCAAGAATGTCTGCTATATCTCTGATGGATTTTTTCTTTTTTTTCAGACTCAGGATGTTCTGCTTCACCTCAATTGAGAGTTCCTTTGACCGCATGTTGTCTGGTCACAGCAACAGCTTCCAAATGCAAAACCACACACCTGGAATCCACCCCTGACCTTTTAACTACTTCATTGATTACAGGTTAACGAGGGAGATGCCTTCAGAGTTAATTGCAGCCCTTAGAGTCCATTGTCCAATTACTTTTGGTCCCTTGAAAAAGAGGAGGCTATGCATTACAGAGCTATAATTCCTAAACCCTTTCTCCGATTTGGATGTGGAAACTCTCATATTGCAGCTGGGAGTGTGCACTTTCAGCCCATATTATATATATAATTGTATTTCTGAACATGTTTTTGTAAACAGCTAAAATAACAAAACTTGTGTCACTGTCCAAATATTTCTGGCCCTAACTGTATTTTCAGTTGTTTCACACGTTTTTGTTAAGTATATAATTCCACATGTGTTAATTCATAGTTTTGAAGCCTTTAGTGTGAATCTACAATTTTCATAGTCATGAAAATAAATAAAACTCCTTGAATGAGAAGGTGTGTCCAAACTTTTGGTCTGTACTGTATGTATGTGTATGCACATGTGCACATTGGTGTCCTCATACATACTTACACAAATAGGCGCAGATGCAACAATTTGGGACGCATCATTGTGCTACCAATCGAAATACATCATATTATGTGCGTAGTGTTTATGGACACAGGCAGCCAACCATGGGCGACGCACGAGCGTTTCTGTCTGACATATTGTTAACGCAGTCGTGTGTCCGAAAAGGCTAACCACTGTATGTGTGGGCACCTCCTTTGCGGACGCTTAAGTGTCCTGGGCGTAACCAGCGTGCGGCGTGATGTCATGATGTTGTTGTGCGTCCTGCCCTGTTGTCTTGGTGCATTCTCTGCCCCAGCATAAAGATGGCTGCTGTAACACGCTCAGCACCCTGGGGAGATGAGGAGCTGATGCTCCTAATCAATATATGTGACCAGCGTGACTATTGGTGCCAGTTCCACCATGCTCATCCGCTCCACCATAAGCAGGCCATCTGCAGGAGAATCCAGCGGGCTCTTCTGAGGTAGCTGGGGGTTGAGTGTGAACCTCTCCAGATCCGCAAAATAATTGTAGACATGAAATACAAGGCCAGGGACCGTATGGCCAGTCTCCGTGCTCGCATACAGAGGCAGCGTGGTGAGTATTTCCAAACGCAACATAGACCCACCTTTGTATACAAGACAAAATACACACCTTACAACACATGGAAGTTTTCCCTGTGTCATAGTGACAATCAAGTGATGATGCAGACGCTTCAACAGCGGGCATGTGCAGGGGGTTCTGAATGGGCCATGAAGTCCCAAACTACACTCATGTGTATAGACCCATTTCAGACCCTGGTCATTGTTGTGTAACCACACTAACAACACACACAGCTGTTTGTGAAGGTGAAAGGCTGCATGGGGATATTGTACATTAGTTAGGGCCAAACAATAGCCACAATGTCATTACTATGCTCCTTGCTTGTATATCCCAGCCCATACCCTAGTTTACTTTGCCCATACTTTAATTTTTGACTACCAAAGGCTGTATTATGCCACATGCCAGTTAAAATATCAATTATTTGTCCTGTTATGTGGTCAATATGTATTCCAATCATGGCAGAAAAGGGTCAGTATTGTAACATCTCTACTTTATGTGCATACATGTAAAGATTGACCTGTGTTTATGAATTACTGACCACAAAAATAGTGGCTTGAACAAAAGCTTACCATAGGTAGTGTGTGTCGAGAACTGGCCAAATCACCATTCTGACCCAAAAACTACTATGGCCACAAATATAAACGTGTGTGCAGCTTGGCCAGGAGACTCCAACTTCCTCACCATGTTGTTATGTTGTCAACCAAACAGAACAGATGTCATTACTGCTTACTCAGGGTAAAAGTTACTCCATCACCTTAAAGTGTGTCATTGGACCAGCAAATTCAGGGCCTTGATATTGTTTTGCATAGTGTATGTGTGGAGCCCACTGGGACAGGGTACTCGGTGCCGGATCGGGGTACTGCTGGGGGATGTCACGGCGGTCCTGGTCCGGAGCGTGTCCCGGGCCCGCACAATAAAATGGGGGGTTATTTACAGGGGATTTGTCACTCGTGACGCCACCCACTATATGCGGCCAGTAATGGGGCCGCCGCTGCTGCAGAACCTCCGGGGATGATGGGATAGCAGCTTGGATAGAATAGTTCCTGTGGGCAGAACTGGGTTCCCCGGGGCAGTTGTAGTAGTAGTTAAAGTCTGTGAGGATAGTTATTGATGCTGCAGGAGAGTAGGGGTAGCAGTAGAGATGATGAGAGTAGAGGTAATCGCAGTATATGAGGGCAAGTGGGGCTTCAGTATAAGGATCACACACACTCACGGTTTCTGTTGTTTTTCCAAATCTTTACTTGCAGATGGTATCACACAATATTGTCCACGGAGTCTGTACCAGGTTGCTCCCAGCCTGACCGGGTCCTTGGCTTTCTACTTAACCGCTGTGTGTGGTGGCCCTGCTGCTGCTTGTAGCTGTACTGCTGGCCCTGTCTCTGCTCACGGGTACCAATATGCTGGGCAACTTGAGTCCTTTGTGTCACTGACTCCTCCGTGTTGCTTTGCTATGGTGCTGTGAAGATGGTGGACCTTCACTATGCCGGTGTTTACTGTCCTGTCTGTCTCAGGCACAGCCTCGGATCCGGTATCCGTCTTAAGTGCCTCCCCGGGGTCAAGTTTTTGGGGTAACTCTTTATCCCGGGTATGTTCCTCTGTCTCCTCTCCTAAGACCTCTCAAGACCTCCACTTCTACTTGGCTCTGCTCCTGCTCCAGACTCAAACTGAACTAACTGTCACTCTTGCTCTGTGGTAAACAACTTAGCTACTCCCACTAGAGCAGGTGCCACCTAAGCTCCTCCCACTTTCTAGTGTAGTGTTGTGTGGGGATTAAACCTGTGTTGATGTTTCTGTGGCACTTTAACCCTTGGGGTGCCACATATGTGTTCCGCCTTCAACCATACAGCCATGCTTATGCTACAGCTGCACAATGGAGTACCCCAGCCTCTGACTCTCCATCTGTTGCTGGTTCTCCACCAGGCCCAACATTCCCTGCTGCCTCGGGCTCTCCACCAGGCCCGGCATCCCCTGCTGACTCTTGCTCACCACCACCCACCGCCTCAACACCAGCCTTGGCATCACCAACAGCTTCAGCAGCCTTAACTGGTGACTAAGGGACCCCCCCCCATTCCACACACCCCTACACGTGATATCTTCTGTGTCCTCGGCGGAGGGTGCATTTTTCCCCCAGGGCACCCCTGATCAGGCTGGAGTGATCCCTTTTGGTAAGTGTACAGTCATGGCCAAAAGTATTGACACCCTGCAATTCTGTCAGATAATACTTAGTTTCTTCCTGAAAATGATTGCAATCACAAATTCTTTGGTATTATTATCTTCATTTAATTTGTCTTCAATGAAAAAAACACAAAAAGATTTGTCCTAAAGCCAAATTGGATATAATTCCACACCAAACATGAAAAAAGGGGGTGGACAAAAGTATTGGCACCCTTAGAAAAATCATGTGATGCTTCTCTAATTTGTGTAATTAACAGCACCTGTAACTTACCTGTGGCAACTTACAGGTGTTGGCAATAACTAAATCACACTTGCAGCCAGTTGACATGGATTAAAGTTGACTCAACCTCTGTCCTCTGTCCTTGTGTGTACCACATTGAGCATGGAGAAAAGAAAGAAGACCAAAGAACTGTCTGAGGACTTGTGAAACCAAATTGTGAGGAAGCATGAGCAATCTCAAGGCTACAAGTCCATCTCCAAAGACCTGAATGTTCCTGTGTCTACCGTGCGCAGTGTCATCAAGAAGTTTAAAGCCCATGGCACTGTGGCTAACCTCCCTAGATGTGGACGGAAAAGAAAAATTGATGAGAGATTTCAATGCAAGATTGTGCGGATGGTGGATAAAGAACCTTGACTAACATCCAAAGAAGTTCAAGCTGCCCTGCAGTCCGAGGGTACAACAGTGTCAACCCGTACTATCTGTCGGTGTCTGAATGAAAAGGGACTATATGGTAGGATACCCAGGAAGACCCCACTTCTTACCCCGAGACATAAAAAAGCCAGGCTGGAGTTTGCCAAAACTTACCTGAGAAAGCCTAAAACTAGTGTTGAGCGAACATGCTCGGCACTACTCGTTACTCGCACGAGTATCACTGTACTCGGGCGACTCGCCGAGCACCGAGTAATCTCGCGATACTCGTGCTGTGCTCGTGGTCGTCATCTCTCCATGTTGGCGCTCTTTTGAGAGCCAGCCCACGTGCAGGGATTGGCTGACAGACCACTGCAATGCCACAGCCCTGTTGGTTGTGGTATAGCAGTGATTGGCCGGCCTGCACAGCGTCACCGAGCCTTTATAAGTCCCGGCGCGCTGTGCTCGGCACACAGCCTTCCAGACAGTGAGTGTAGGGAGAGTGTCTGCTGCTGATTAGGGACAGATTTGCGGCCCTCATAGGTAGATCCGGATCAGGGCTGCAAACTGCTGCTGACCACAACAGTCCTTCTCAGGACTAATCTAGGAGGACATAGGCAGGGTGATCCAGATCGGAGTCCAAGATTTCCAGTGACCAGAACAGTCCTTCTCAGGACTAATCTAGGAGGATATAGGCAGGGTGATACAGATTGAAATCCAAGCTTTTCTGTGACCATTAGAGTCACCACACTCTTGTACTTAGTACCTTAATACAGGTTAGGGACTAAAATCCTCTCTTCAAACCATTACAGTCACCAGACAGGTGTACGTACTACCTTAATACAGGTTAGGGAACTAAAATCCTAACTCTTGTCATCAAAACAGTCACCAGACAGGTGTACGTACTACCTTAATACAGGTTAGGGACTAAAATCCTCTCTTGAACCATTACAGTCACCAGACAGGTGTACGTACTACCTTAATACAGGTTAGGGAACTAAAATCCTAACTCTTGTCATCAACACAGTCACCAGACAGGTGTACGTACTACCTTAATACAGGTTAGGGACTAAAATCCTCTCTTGAACCATTACAGTCACCAGACAGGTGTACGTACTACCTTAATACAGGTTAGGGAACTAAAATCCTAACTCTTGTCATCAAAACAGTCACCAGACAGGTGTACGTACTACCTTAATACAGGTTAGGGACTAAAATCCTCTCTTCAAACCATTACAGTCACCAGACAGGTGTACGTAGTACCTTAATACAGGTTAGGGAACTAAAATCCTAACTCTTGTCATCAAAACAGTCAACAGACAGGTGTACGTACTACCTTAATACAGGTTAGGGACTAAAATCCTCTGTTTAAACCATTACAGTCACCAGACAGGTGTACGTAGTACCTTAATACAGGTTAGGGAACTAAAATCCTAACTCTTGTCATCAAAACAGTCACCAGACAGGTGTACGTACTGCCTTAATACAGGTTAGGGACTAAAATCCTCTCTTCAAACCATTACAGTCACCAGACAGGTGTACGTAGTACCTTAATACAGGTTAGGGAACTAAAATCCTAACTCTTGTCATCTCAAACAGTCACCACACTGTTGTACGTACATAAGTTTCTACAAGTTAGGGAACTAAAATCCTACTCTGTCATCTCAACAGTCACCACACTGTTGTACGTCATACGTTTACAGATTAGGGAACTAAAATCCTAACTCTTGTCATCTCAACAGTCACCACACTGTTGTACGTCATAAGTTTCTACAGTTAGGGAACTAAAATCCTAACTCTTGTCATCTCAACAGTCACCACACTGTTGTACGTCATACGTTTCTACAGGTTAGGGAACTAAAATCCTAACTCTTGTCATCTCAACAGTCACCACACTGTTGTACGTCATACGTTTCTACAGGTTAGGGAACTAAAATCCTAACTCTTGTCATCTCAACAGTCACCACACTGTTGTACGTCATAAGTTTCTACAGGTTAGGGAACTAAAATCCTAACTCTTGTCATCTCAACAGTCACCACACTGTTGTACGTCATACGTTTCTACAAGTTAGGGAACTAAAATCCTAACTCTTGTCATCTCAACAGTCACCACACTGTTGTACGTCATACGTTTCTACAGGTTAGGGAACTAAAATCCTAACTCTTGTCATCTCAACAGTCACCACACTGTTGTACGTCATACGTTTCTACAGGTTAGGGAACTAAAATCCTAACTCTTGTCATCTCAACAGTCACCACACTGTTGTACGTCATACGTTTCTACAGGTTAGGGAACTAAAATCCTAACTCTTGTCATCTCAACAGTCACCACATGTTGTACGTCATAGTTTCTACAGGTTAGGGAACTAAAATCCTAACTCTTGTCATTAACAGTCACACACTGTTGTACGTTACTTTACAGGTTAGGAACTAAAATCCTAACTCTTGTCATCCAACGTCACCACAGTTGTACGTTACGTTTCTACAGGTTAGGGAACTAAATCTATCTTGTCATCAAACACACAACGTTGTACGTATACTTAATACAGGTTAGGGACTAAAATCCTCTCTTTCACCAACAGTCACCACACTGTTGTACGTATAATTATACAGGTTAGGGAACTAAAATCCTAACTCTTGTCATCTAACAGTCACACACTGTGTAGTATACCTTAACAGTTAGGGAACTAAAATCTAACTCTTGTCTTCAACATCACACATGTGTACGTATACTTTCTACAGGTTAGGGAACTAAAATCCTAACTCTTGTCATTCAACAGTCACCAATGTGTACGTCATACTTTAAGGTTAGGGACTAAAATCCTAACTCTTGTCACTCTACAGTCACCACAGTTGTACGTATACTTTAACAGGTTAGGGAACTAAAATCCTAACTCTTGTCATCTCAACAGTCACCACACTGTTGTACGTCATACGTTTCTACAGGTTAGGGAACTAAAATCCTAACTCTTGTCATCTCAACAGTCACCACACTGTTGTACGTCATAGTTTCTACAGTTAGGGAACTAAAATCCTAACTCTTGTCATCTCAACAGTCACACACTGTTGTACGTCATACGTTTCTACAGGTTAGGGAACTAAATCCTAACTCTTGTCATCTCAACAGTCACCACACTGTTGTACGTCATAGTTTCTACAGGTTAGGGAACTAAAATCCTAACTCTTGTCATCTCAACAGTCACCACACTGTTGTACGTCATAGTTTCTACAGTTAGGGAACTAAAATCCTAACTCTTGTCATCTCAACAGTCACCACACTGTTGTACGTCATAGTTTCTACAGGTTAGGGAACTAAAATCCTAACTCTTGTCATCTCAACAGTCACCACACTGTTGTACGTCATAAGTTTCTACAAGTTAGGAACTAAAATCCTAACTCTTGTCATCTCAACAGTCACCACACTGTTGTACGTCATACGTTTCTACAGTTAGGGAACTAAAATCCTAACTCTTGTCATCTCAACAGTCACCACACTGTTGTACGTCATACGTTTCTACAGGTTAGGGAACTAAAATCCTAACTCTTGTCATCTCAACAGTCACCACACTGTTGTACGTCATAAGTTTCTACAGTTAGGGAACTAAAATCCTAACTCTTGTCATCTCAACAGTCACCACCTGTTGTACGTCATAGTTTCTACAGGTTAGGGAACTAAAATCCTAACTCTTGTCATCTCAACAGTCACCACACTGTTGTACGTCATACGTTTCTACAGTTAGGGAACTAAAATCCTAACTCTTGTCATTCAAATCCCAACTGTTGTACGTCATGTTTCTACAGTAGGAACAAATCAACTCTTGTCATCTCAACATCACCACACTGTTTCTCATAGTTACAGTTAGGGAACAAAATCTAACTCTTGTCATTCAACAGTCCCACACGTTGTAGTCATAGTTCACAGGTTAGGGAACTAAATCCTAACTTTGCATCTCAACAGCACCACACTGTTGTACGTCATACGTTCTACAGTTAGGAACTAAAATCCTAACTCTGTCATCTCAACTCACCACACTGTGTACGTATAGTTTCACAGGTAGGACAAATCTAATTGTCTCTCAACATCACCCATGTGTTCTAATTCAAGTTAGGAACTAATCAACTCTTGTCTCTCAACATCACCACACGTTTACTCATAGTTTCAAGTGAACTAATCTAACTTTGTCATCTAACAGTCACACACTGTTGTACGTCATATTTCTACAGTTAGGGAATAACCTAACTCTTGTCATCTCAACGTACCACCGTTGTACTCATAGTTCAAGTTAGGGAACTAAAATCATCGTCATCTCAACAGTCACCACACTGTTGTGTCAAGTTCAAGTTAGGGAAAAATCCTAACCTTGTCATCTCAACAGTCACCAGTTGTACTCTAGTTTCTAAAGTAGAACTAAATCCTAATCTTCATCTCAACATCACCAACTGTTGTACTCATAGTTTCTACAGTTAGGGAACTAAAATTCCTAATCTTGTGAATCTCAACAGTCACCTCACTGTTGTACGTCATAGTTTCTACAGTTAGGGAACTAAAATCCTAACTCTTGTCATCTCAACAGTCACCACACTGTGTGTACGTCATTAGGATTCTACAGTTAGGAACTAAAATCTTAACTCTTGTCATCTCAACAGTCACCACACTGTTGTTCGTCATACGTTTCACAGTTTAGGGAACTAAAATCCTAATCTTGTCATCTCAAACAGTCACCACACTGTTGTACGTCATACGTTTCTACAAGTTAGGGAACTCACCACAGATCCTAATCTTGTCATTGGCAAACAGTCACCACACTGTTGTACGTCAATACGTTTCTACAGTTAGGTGAACTAAAATCCTAACTATTGTCATCTCAACAGTCACCACACTGTTGTACGTCATAAGTTTCTACAGGTTAGGGAACTAAAATCCTAACTCTTGTCATCTCAACAGTCACCACACTGTTGTACGTCATACGTTTCTACAAGTTAGGGAACTAAAATCCTAACTCTTGTCATCTCAACAGTCACCAAACTGTTGTACGTCATACGTTTCTACAGGTTAGGGAACTAAAATCCTAACTCTTGTCATCTCAACAGTCACCACACTGTTGTACGTCATAAGTTTCTACAGTTAGGGAACTAAAATCCTAACTCTTGTCATCTCAACAGTCACCACACTGTTGTACGTCATACGTTTCTACAAGTTAGGGAACTAAAATCCTAACTCTTGTCATCTCAACAGTCACCACACTGCTGTACGTCATACGTTTCTACAGGTTAGGGAACTAAAATCCTAACTCTTGTCATCTCAACAGTCACCACACTGTTGTACGTCATACGTTTCTACAAGTTAGGGAACTAAAATCCTAACTCTTGTCATCTCAACAGTCACCACACTGTTGTACGTCATACGTTTCTACAGGTTAGGGAACTAAAATCCTAACTCTTGTCATCTCAACAGTCACCACACTGTTGTACGTCATAAGTTTCTACAAGTTAGGGAACTAAAATCCTAACTCTTGTCATCTCAACAGTCACCACACTGTTGTACGTCATACGTTTCTACAGGTTAGGGAACTAAAATCCTAATCTCCTGTGACCTCCACAGTGACCAGGCAGTTGTCGCTCTATACAGGCAAAATGCGCAAAGGCGTTGGCAAGGGCGTTGGCAAGGAACAAGGAAGTGGACGTGATGGTGGTGCAGGCAGAGGCCGAGGTCGTGTGCAAGCACTCATTTCGCAACAACAAAGGGCCACATCTCCTCGCTCGCACGTCCTGTCCCAAATTCTTGGGGCCCGCAGCAGTACACCACTGTTGAACCAAGACCAGTGTCAACAGGTTGTTACTTGGATAGCGGATAATGCTTCAAGTCAGATGGGCACCTCCACAAACACCCTGTCTTCCGCACGGTCAACTGTCAGTAGCCGTGATACTGCACCGCACATTTCCCAACCTGATCCTCCTTCCTACCACCTGGCCGATTACACGTCCACGGACATTACAGATCCCACACTAGGACACTCGGAAGAGCTGTTCACGTATCCATTCGCAGAATCTGGCCTGTCGCCACCTCCTCTTGAAGTGGGTCATGAGGAGATGGTATGTACAGATGCCCAAATATTTGAGCAGCCGCGTTATGACGAACGAACGTTGTCAAAGTGTCTCAACAAGGGGTGGACGATGATGAGACACAATTGCCAGGAAGTCAGGAGGAGGATCAGGGTGCGGAAGAGGAAGACGACGTGGTGGATGATCCAGTAGCTGACCCTACATGGCAGGAGGATATGCAGAGCGAGGACAGCAGTGCACAGGGGGAGGGAGGCGTAGCATCACAACAGCCAGTACGAAGCAGGGGTGCGTCCGCAGGCAGAAGGCAGGCAACCGTTCCCCGGAACAACAACACGACTCAAGGTGCCTGTGCAAATGTTCGGTCTTCCCGAGTCTGGGAGTTTTTTAAGTTGGCTCCAGAAGACTCTAAAAAGGCCATTTGCCACACCTGCCATGCCACTATCAGCAGGGGTACGAAAACTAGCAGCCTGACCACCACCAGCATGATCAGGCACATGTCAGCCAAGCACCCGACTTTGTGGGAAGTACAACAGAGTCGAGGAGCGGTGCGTGCTGATGTCACTGCTAGGTCTTCGGCTGTTGTGCATGCAAGCCAATCCCCTGTCCATGCTGGCCGCGAACAAGCCTCCTGTCCTGCACCTGAAGTTGCTGAAGCACAAATTACGCCACCATCAAGCACGTCCTTGTCCCAGCGCAGCGTTCAATTATCCATTCAGCAAACATTTGAACGCAGGCGCAAATACGCTGCCAATGCCCCACATGCCACAGTCCTCAATGCTCACATTTCGCGACTCATAGCGCTAGAAATGTTGCCTTTCCGTCTGGTGGAGACGGACGCATTCCGCGACCTGATGGCGGCTGCTGTCCCACGTTACTCGGTCCCCAGCCGACACTATTTCTCCAGATGTGCCGTCCCCGCATTGCATAACCACGTGTCCAACACCATCACACGTGCCCTGAACAATGCTGTTTCAGCCAAAGTCCACCTTACCACAGACACGTGGACAAGTGCTTGTGGGCAAGGCCGCTACATCTCCCTGACAGCACACTGGATTAATATTGTGGTGGCTGGGACCCAGTCTGAGCGAGGGACGGAACACGTCCTTCCCACACCAAGGATAGCAGGCCCTACCTCTGTCATGGTTTCACCGACACTCTACAGCTCCGGAATGTCATGCTCTTCAGCCTCCTCCTCCTCCACCTGCGCATCCTCATCCACTGTACCCTCCACACCAGTCCCAAGCTGGAAGCACTGCAGCACTGCCTCTGCAAAGCGGCAACAGGCTGTGCTGAAGCTAGTCTGCATAGGTGACAAACCCACAATGCAGAAGAGGTGTGGACAGCTCTGAAACAGCAGGCAGATCACTGGCTCACACCTCTGAACCTAAAGCCAGGAAAGGTCGTGTGTGACAATGGCCGGAACCTGGTGGCAGCTTTGAGGCGAGGGCAGCTGACGCATGTTCCATGCGTGGCCCATGTGCTCAACCTGGTGGTTCAGAGGTTTGTGAAGTCATACCCGGAGGTGTCTGACCTGCTGGTAAAAGTTCGGCGTCTGTCTGCACATTTTCGCAAGTCACCTGCTGCTTCAGCCGGCCTTGCAAGCTTTCAGCGCCGTTTGCGTCTTCCGGCCCACAGACTGGTGTGTGATGTCCCCACGCGTTGGAATTCAACGCTGCACATGTTGGTCAGGATATGTGAGCAGAAGAGGGCAGTTGTGGACTACCTGCATCACCTAAGCCGTCGGGAAATGGGTCAAACTCCACACATAACACCTGAGGAGTGGAGATGGATGTCGGACCTATGCACCGTCCTCCAAAACTTTGAGGACTCCACCAAGATGGTGAGCGGTAATGACGCCATTATTAGCGTCACCATACCACTACTCTGCCTTCTAAAACGGTCTCTGCTGACAATAAAAGAGGATGCATTGCAGGCCGAGCGCGATGACTTAGAGCAAGAAACTGTAGTGGGTGTGGGTGAAAACACACAGCCCAGCCTCATGTCATCACAACGTGTAGTGGAGGACTATGACGAGGAGGAGGAGGACGATGAAGACATGGAGCAACTCTCAGGCCAAATTGGGGATATGACATGCACACCAGTCATACCCTCGATTCAGCGTGGCTGGCCAGAGGACAGGGGAGATGAGGAGGAGGAGGAGGAGGAGGAGGAGGACAGCATGTTCAGTCATCGTGTTGGTCTGGATACTGATGTGATGGCTGTTAAGAGTCTGGCGCACATGGCTGACTTTATGGTAAGCTGCCTGTCTCGTGACCCTCGCGTTCAGAACATCTTGGCCGACAATCAGTACTGGTTGGCAACACTCTTAGACCCACGCTACAAGGAGAACTTTATGTCTCTCATTCCTGAGGCGGAGAGGTCAGCCAAAATGCTGCAGTTCCAGAGGGCCATAGTCACGGAAGTTGTGAAATCCTTCCCCTCACAAAACGCTAGCGGCATAGGTCAGGATTCGATGGACAACCAAGGCGTACGGCCGAGAGGGGCACAAGTCCAATCCGCCAGAGGTAGGGGAACTGTCTTTACGATGTGGGACAGTTTTCTCAGCCCCTCACGTACCACAGCCCCTGAGGTGCGGGGTAGTGCCACCAGAAATGCTAAGTTTGGGCAGATGCTGAAGGAGTACCTTGCAGATAGAACAACTGTACTGCGAGATTCATCGGTGCCTTTCAATTATTGGGTCTCCAAGCTCGACACGTGGCATGAATTGGCTCTCTACGCCTTGGAAGTCCTGGCCTGCCCTGCCGCTAGCGTTTTATCAGAGCGTGTTTTCAGTGCAGCAGGTGGAATAATCACTGATAAACGCACCCACCTGTCAACTGAAAATGCGGACAGGCTCACTCTGATCAAGATGAACAAGGGTTGGATTGGGCCAGACTTCACCACACCACCAGCAAATGACAACTGAATTTAATTTTGTTATTTGAATTTGACATGTACCTCCACTCACCCATGGGTACACACTTCCGTACTTTGGATAATCGCTGGACTGCTACTCCTTCTCCTCATGTGACACCATGATGAGCGTTAGAATAGTTAGGCTCTTGTTTGAGGTATACCCGCAGTGGTAAATTTTTTAGCCCATTCTGTTAGAATGGGCATTACAACGACAGGAGACCCGCTCCTTTTCAATGGGAAAAATGTTTTTAGGCACTCCTACACATCTCTATCCAGGGACAAAGAGGAGCCTCCCAATTTTTGGCTGCCCTGACAAAAGGGCTATACTACAATACACCCAGTTCTTAACAGGCCCTCCTGCACGTCTCTATCCAGGGACAAAGAGGAGCCTCCCAATTTTTGGCTGCCCTGACCAAAGGGCTATAGTAAAATACACCCACTTGAGGGTTACAGGCCCTACTACATGTCTGTATGCATGGGTCATTGTTGAACCTCCCAATTTTTGGCTGCCCTGACCAAAGGGCTCTACTACAATACACCCAGTTCTTCTTAAAAGGCCCTCCTGCACGTCTCCATCCAGGGACAAAGAGGAGCCTCCCAATTTTTGGCTGCCCTGACCTAAGGGCTCTACTACAATACACCCACTTGAGGGTTACAGGCCCTACTACATGTCTGTATGCATGGGTCATTGTTGAACCTCCCAATTTTTCGCTGCCCTGACCAAAGGGCTCTACTACAATACACCCACTTGAGGGTTACAGGCCCTACTACATGTCTGTATGCATGGGTCATTGTTGAACCTCCCAATTTTTGGCTGCCCTGACCAAAGGGCTCTACTACAATACACCCACTTGAGGGTTACAGGCCCTACTACATGTCTGTATGCATGGGTCATTGTTGAACCTCCCAATTTTTGGCTGCCCTGACCAAAGGGCTCTACTACAATACACCCAGTTCTTCTTTACAGGCCCTCCTGCACGTCTCCATCCAGGGACAAAGAGGAGCCTCCCAATTTTTGGCTGCCCTGACCTAAGGGCTCTACTACAATACACCCACTTGAGGGTTACAGGCCCTACTACATGTCTGTATGCATGGGTCATTGTTGAACCTCCCAATTTTTGGCTGCCTTGACCAAAGGGCTCTACTACAATACACCCACTTGAGGGTTACAGGCCCTACTACATGTCTGTATGCATGGGTCATTGTTGAACCTCCCAATTTTTGGCTGCCCTGACCAAAGGGCTCTACTACAATACACCCACTTGAGGGTTACAGGCCCTACTACATGTCTGTATGCATGGGTCATTGTTGAACCTCCCAATTTTTGGCTGCCCTGACCAAAGGGCTCTACTACAATACACCCAGTTCTTCTTAACAGGCCCTCCTGCACGTCTCCATCCAGGGACAAAGAGGAGCCTCCCAATTTTTGGCTGCCCTGACCTAAGGGCTCTACTACAATACACCCACTTGAGGGTTACAGGCCCTACTACATGTCTGTATGCATGGGTCATTGTTGAACCTTCCAATTTTTGGCTGCCCTGACCAAAGGGCTCTACTACAATACACCCACTTGAGGGTTACAGGCCCTACTACATGTCTGTATGCATGGGTCATTGTTGAACCTCCCAATTTTTGTCTGCCCTGACCAAAGGGCTCTACTACAATACACCCACTTGAGGGTTACAGGCCCTACTACATGTCTGTATGCATGGGTCATTGTTGAACCTCCCAATTTTTGGCTGCCCTGACCAAAGGGCTCTACTACAATACACCCAGTTCTTCTTAAAAGGCCCTCCTGCACGTCTCCATCCAGGGACAAAGAGGAGCCTCCCAATTTTTGGCTGCCCTGACCTAAGGGCTCTACTACAATACACCCACTTGAGGGTTACAGGCCCTACTACATGTCTGTATGCATGGGTCATTGTTGAACCTCCCAATTTTTGGCTGCCCTGACCAAAGGGCTCTACTACAATACACCCACTTGAGGGTTACAGGCCCTACTACATGTCTGTATGCATGGGTCATTGTTGAACCTCCCAATTTTTGGCTGCCCTGACCAAAGGGCTCTACTACAATACACCCACTTGAGGGTTACAGGCCCTACTACATGTCTGTATGCATGGGTCATTGTTGAACCTCCCAATTTTTGGCTGCCCTGACCAAAGGGCTCTACTACAATACACCCACTTGAGGGTTACAGGCCCTACTACATGTCTGTATGCATGGGTCATTGTTGAACCTCCCAATTTTTGGCTGCCCTGACCAAAGGGCTCTACTACAATACACCCACTTGAGGGTTACAGGCCCTACTACATGTCTGTATGCATGGGTCATTGTTGAACCTCCCAATTTTTGGCTGCCCTGACCAAAGGGCTCTACTACAATACACCCAGTTCTTCTTAACAGGCCCTCCTGCACGTCTCCATCCAGGGACAAAGAGGAGCCTCCCAATTTTTGGCTGCCCTGACCTAAGGGCTCTACTACAATACACCCACTTGAGGGTTACAGGCCCTACTACATGTCTGTAAGCATGGGTCATTGTTGAACCTCCCAATTTTTGGCTGCCCTGGCCAATGGGCTATACTACAATACACCCAGTTCTTGTTTACAGGCCATCCTGCATGTCTGTATCCAGGGGCATTGGTGAACCTCCCAATTTTGGACTGCCCTGGCAAAGGAAGATACTACAATAGACCCAGTTCTTCAAAATGGGCACATTATTTCTAGACAGGGCTTCATGTACATCTCTTGTCAGGGTCATCGGAGTGCCGCACAATGTTTTCACGTAAAATGTTTCATGTAATCACAAAAAGTAACATACACCAGCTGTATCTCACTATTGGGTATGTGCCCTTAACATTTCCACCCTAAATATTCATTTTGGTGTCATTTTGGAAGGTTTTCTGGACACTCCGTAAAATTGGCGTGAAACTCGGACAACATTGTTCACAGCTGTGACTTTTGAGTGAGAAATGCTTCCAGGGGTCTTCCCCATGGTGTTGCCATGTCATTTCAGCACTCTTCTGAGACTTTTGTGACATTTTTAGGGTTTTTCCAGGCAGCCGGCAGTCATTTCATAAAAATACTCGTGTCTCCCATAGGATAACATTGGGCTCGTTACTCGGGCCGAGTACACGAGTATCTCGGGATGCTCGGCCCGAGCTTCGAGCACCCGAGCATTTTAGTACTCGCTCATCACTACCTAAAACGTTTTGGAAGAATATTCTCTCTTTTTGGGCAAAGACATCAACATAGAGGTTACAGGAGAAAAAAAGAGGCATTCAAAGAAAAGAACACGGTCCCTACAGTCAAACATGGCGTAGGTTCCCTGATGTTTTGAGGTTGCTTTGCTGCCTCTGGCACTGGACTGCTTGACCGTGTGCATGGCATTATGAATTCTGAAGACTACCAACAAATTTTGCAGCATAATGTAGAGCCCAGTGTGAGAAAGCTGGGTCTCCCACAGAGGTCATGGGTCTTCCAGCAGGACAATGACCCAAAACACACTTCAAAAAGCACTAGAAAATGGTTTGAGAGAAAGCACTGGAGACTTCTAAGGTAGCCAGCAATGAGTCCAGACCTGAATCCCATAGAACACCTGTGGAGAGATCTAAAAATGGCAGTTTGGAGAAGGCACCCTTCAAATATCAGGGACCTGGAGCAGTTTACCAAAGAAGAATGGTCTAAAATTCCAGCAGAGCATTGTAAGAAACTCATTGATGGTTACCGGAAGCGGTTGATCGCAGTTATTTTGGCTAAAGGTTGTGCAACCAAGTATTAGGCTGAGGGTGCCAATACTTTTGTCCGGCCAATTTTTGGAGTTTTGTGTGAAATGATCAATGTTTTGCTTTTTGCTTCATTCTCTTTTGTGTTTTTTCATTGAAACAAATTAAATGAAGTTAATAATACCAAAGAATTTGTGATTGCAATCATTTGCAGGAAGAAACTGAGTATTATCTGACAGAATTGCAGGGGTGTCAATACTTTTGGCCAACACTGTATGTAATGTAATCACTAAGTGTCAATAGAAAATGTGTCCCCATCCTTTAAAAAAAATTGGTTGTGCCACTTTTACCGTCTGATTGATGAAACAGAAAAGCAGCCACAGGAACCGCTGATGCAGGGTGGGTGTTGAGCCCCTCACCATCCCCCAAAAGGGACACCAAGAGAGATGATGGAAACCGTTAAGTAACATTACACATTCACATTCCTTTCCCACCCACACATGAGCAGCTTAGGGCCCTTTCACATCAGCGTTTTTTGAAATTCGCGGCAGATGCTGTGAAAAAACCGCATCTGCCGCGATTACCGCATACCGGCTGCACTTGCGGCGCGGTTGCGGTAAACGCCATACTATGTATAGGCGGACTTGCGGCAGGTGCGACAAGTGCAGTTTTGGCACTTGCGGCAGGTGCGGCCGCGAAAAAAAATACTGTCAGCCGCGGTTTTTTTCGCGGCCGCACCTGCCGCAAGTGCCAAAACCGCACTTGCCGCACCTGCCGCAAGTCCGCCTATACATAGTATGGTGTTTACCGCAACCGCGCCGCAAGTGCAGCCGGTATGCGGTAATCGCGGCAGATGCGTTTTTTTCACCGCATCTGTCGCGATTTGAAAAAAACGCTGATGTGAAAGGGCCCTTACTGATTGTGTTTTCTCATCACTATAGGTGTTCCATCATTGCTGGAGCTGGTACACTGCTACCAATGGGCTCAGACCAAGCTCAACGGCCTGGGTGTCCTGCTCCACAGGGTCATTTCAGCCCAACATGCTGGGGGCCCCTCGTCTCCAGCAGACCGCTGTTGTTTGCTTTTGGCTTTGTTGTTTGTTTGTCATTGTTTTGTGTGTATTGTTCCCATACTTTTTTATATTTTGTTTTGTTGCAATTTGTTTAAAAAAAACCTTTGAAAAAAACAAAATGCCCAAAAAAAAGGGCCAAAATTAAAAAAAAAAAAAATCACAAAAAAAATTTGAAATTGCCCACCAAAATCACTTTTACCAAAACAAAAATGAAAGGTACTAATCAAAAAAAAGGACCTGTTGTCCTAACATAATATGTGGCCAAATAAAAGTGAACGAGATGTCATATATGCCTCAGTATTCTTTCAAGATGATCAACAGGTAACTAGTGATGGGCGAATCCTAAATTACTCGGAATCGCTTGACTCTAGCGAGTCCGAGCCCAGGACTCGCTACTCGTTGCGAGTCTAGCGAGTCCAATGTTAATGAATGGGGAAGCGAGTAATAGCGAGTAGTGTGAGATTTACAAATCGCAGATGTGTCTCGGAAGCTTCAGCCTGAAGCAATCCTAGTTTTGTCATTTATTTGCATTGCTCGTTTACTTTGTAAGTAATCGCTGACTCGCACAGATAAGATCCTGTCTTCTCTGTGTTCTGGCTGCCAGCTCCAGGGTCCTAGAGCCTGCCTGCTGCCTGATGTAGCAGTGCTGAGATTGTTCTCAGTCTGCTCATTCCCTGTGTACAGACATGAATGTCTGTGCACAGAGATGATGTAGCAGAGCTGAGATTGTTCTCAGTCTGCTCATTCCCTGTGCATAGAGATCTATATATATGCACAGGGGATGTAGCAGAGAGGACATCGCGTTTTGGATTGCGTCGGACGGAAGAGGATTTTTTTAATTAAAGATGGAGTCCCTAATGGCTTTTTTTTTTATTTCTAATAAAAAATTTTCTTTGTGTTGTGTTTTTTTAAAACAATTTAATAGAAATTCATGGCGGTCATGTCTAATATTGGCGTGACCGCCATAAATTTCGGGCTTAGGGCCAGCTGATAATACAAAGCTGGCCCTAACCCCTTTATTACCCAGCGTGCCACCGCTACCAGGGCCGCTGGAAGAGCGGGGTTCAGCGCCAGAGGATGGCGCTTCAATGAACGACGCCATCGTCTGGGGCGGCTGCGGGCTGCAATTTGCAGCGGGGGGTGCCCAGAAAGCTTGGGCATCCCTGCGCTGCGGATTCCAGCCCCCAGCTGCTTAGCTGTACCTGGCTAGACATAGAAATTGCGCGGAGCCCCACGCATTTTTTTTAAATTATTTCATGAAATTCTGAGATTCTGACTCTGACTCTGAGACTCTGACTCTGAAATTCATGAAATAATTTAAAAAAAATGCGTGGGGCTCCGCGCAATTTCTATGTCTAGCCAGGTACAGCTAAGCAGCTGGGGGCTGGAATCTGCAGCGCAGGGATGCCCAAGCTTTCTGGGCACCCCCCACTGCAAATTGCAGCCCGCAGCCGCCCCAGAAGATGGCGCGTTCATTGAAGCGCCATCCTCTGGCGCTGAACCCCGCTCTTCCAGCGGCCTTGTGGCAGTAGCACGCTGGGTAATAAAGGGGTTAATACCAGCTTTGTTATACAAGCTGGTATTAAGCCCGAGATTCTTAATGTCAGGCCACATTTGACCCAGCCACTAAGAATCTCCAATAAAGGGTTAAAAAAACACAGAGAAAATGTTTTATTTGAAATAAAAAAAAAGCCATTAGGGACTCCATCTTTAATTAAAAAAATCCTCTTCCGTCCGACGTAGTCCAAAACGCAATGTCCTCTCTGCTACATCCCCTGTACATAGATATAGATGTCTATGCACAGGGAATGAGCAGACTGAGAACAATCTCAGCACTGCTACATCATGTCTGTGAGCAGGCGGGCTCTAGGACCGTGGAGCTGCACAGAGAAGACAGCTGGACTCTCGCAAAGAAACAGCAGTTACTTTGCGAGTTTCCCTGCTATCACTGGCACAGTAGCCAGTGATTACTCGCACGAGTCTAATGCAAACAATGGCAATCCTAGTTTTGTCAGCGTTTCTGACAAAACTAGGATTGATATTGATTTGCATTGGACTCGTGCGAGTAATCACTGGGAAACTCGCAGAGTACCGAGTCCTGCGAGTCCCTTACTACTCGCCGAGTAACGAGTCCTAGCGAGTAGATTCGCCCATCCCTACAGGTAACATATGTGTGAAAACAAAACCATGGTTTGCAATTTCTAAACTGGGGAAGCGTGCCATTGTGCACCCTTTTGTGTGTAGAGATAGATGTGTTGTCACCAGGGGTCCTAAACTCCATGCCTCGAGGTTCCCACACACTGCATGTTGTACAATAAACATTTCAAACATTGTCAGTTGGTGTTATGCTTTCAAACTGTCAAATGCAAAGTTAGGGGAAAATACAAGCAGTGTGTGTAGGCCTCCAGACAGGGTTTTTTAACAGGCTGGGTGATACCTTGACTACACATGTAGGCAGAATTCCTACACATACAAACACAACACTGTAGAGAAACACAGTGTGAAATCAAACTCCTTAATACCCTCACCATGTGGTGATTCAAAAGTGGCCTGCTGGTGGCCTTCAACTGTAAAAAGTGGCTTTAAGCCCCTTAGTAGACTACATGCCAAGTTTGTTCTAAAATAACATGAACTCGACACACGTTGTTTGAGTTGTGGTTTTTATTGAAATATCAAACAAAAAAATAAAACACATCCTGTGTCTAACATAAAATAAACTTGCTACTGTGCTAACGCACACTACAGGTGGTGGAAGCGTGTCTCTTCAGGGTCATAATCCGATGCAGGAGCTGATGAGGCTTCCAGACCCATATCCCCATATGAATATGGGTCCGCCCTATGCAGAGGGTAGGATGGTCTAGGGACCCTCCACATAGCAGGAGTCTGTCCGGGGCCAGGCATAGGAGCCCTCATGCCATGGAATACTGATGGCTGCTCCGGTGGTTCTGCTAGGATGGTTAGGGGGGTGAGTGTCCCAGCATCGGACATGTCCAGCGCCAGGTGTATAATCCGCTCGACGCACCGATGCTTGTGGGGCTGCATGTTCGACACCCGCTCGCTGTCAAGAAGCCCAATGCCTGTGTTTGGGCGCTGTTCCTGGTAGAGCAGCACCCTTCTTGCCCAAGCTCCAAGCTCAGTGGTTGGAGGCGTGGGGGGGTTCTTGGCTCAGGAGTGGCGGATGCTGTTTGTGTACAGTCCCTGTTGGACGTGCTGGGACGAGGTGGCTCCTGGTCCAGGGTGAACATGAGGAGCTCATAGTACCACAGTGTTGGTACACAGAGCTTCTCATTTCTGATGGCTGAAGCCCTGGACCGGAGCACTTTTTTGTGTTCCCGTTTGAACACAGTCCACCGGGACTGTATTTTGGACTTCACAAACTTCTCGTCCCCCTGCTCAGATGGATGGTGCTGCTGAGCAAGTGTGACGAGATTGGCATACGCCACTCCCTTCACCTGCTTGTTCTTATATACAGATGACTTCGTCCACCAGAGGCATTCATGCTCCTTGTACATAGCTATGAATTCCCGGACAAACTGCTCATTTTCCGCATCTGAAAGAGAACATTAAAATTACTTAAGGAACATATATACATGTATTTATGATGTGCTACCTGTACACCAAACATGTCCAGGTTTAGGGTGGGGCCGCACACCATTGATTGGGGCACCTAGATGTGAAATTGCAATCTTGGAAAAGTCAAGTGTCAACACATATGTGACCTCTGCACACCAAACCAAACATATGGCAGAATGGTAATGGTAGGAATGTTAGACAAAAATGGCATTGTTATTTGGGCTCACATGCAATGGAAAGTGCATCAGGTAGGGCAACACATTTGCCCTTGTATCCTAAACCAGTATTATGTTTCAGACTTTACAGCATGAAAATTCTTATTTTAAGCCAAAAAAAAAAACATCTGTTACCAGGATACCATATGTCAGGTAAACTGTGCAGGGGCAAATTATGTAGTAGACACCATTCAGGAGATGGCAACTTCTACAACAGTGGGCAAGTCACATTACCATAGGCTTTTATTAAGCTCACTTATAACAGCATTAGAAGACTGGACAGATGATGATGACCAGTACTCAATACCTACCCTCAGTCCTGCAGTGTGAGCAAGAGACACGCTACCACCTTGCTGCTTTGGAGAAACAGCAACAGGATGCAGCTTGAACACCATCTTTTAAAGGGCGTCCAACCAATAAGAATGCTGTTGATTCCACCAATCACAGTAATTGGGCGTGGTTCGGCCGACACAGAAACGCCAAACATTTTGAGGACGGGTCCCTGCAGCATTGTCTGCACATGTACAGAACACAGGTCAAGCCCTTTGGGCCACACTGTATGCGCTCTCTGTCTCTCCCTCACAATATAGATGGATTTACACATGGGTATCTGTACACACACATACACACTTCCAGTATCGAAGGTACAAATATTTGTACACATCTTTAGACACATACATACATGTCTGCACACAAACAGACTTAATACATATATTGTAATATGCACACACATATGTACTGTACATAGCATTGTGTGCAGCTTACATACGTGAAAACAACACGTACACATACCCAAACATTGTATAGGCAACAGTGCATACAGGAGTGTTCCTGTGTGACAGTTTGGGGACGCCGCAGTGTCTTGCACAACCATAAACAAATGACAACAGAATTGAATGGCGAGATGGTAGAAAGGGCAAATGCAGTAATGAAGTAGCCATCTTGCCAGACAAGGCTAACCAATGGTAACGCAGTTGTGGAGACCAATTGTGAGGTAGGGGCGCGTCAAATCATACTCTGTCATGCCTATCTCTCAGCCTCTGTCAACAGTATGCCCACATTGAGCTTGGGGTTGTGCTGTATGACGCCGTGATAACAACCGCCAACATCACTCGCTGTGTCGACCAGGGAATGTCCGACATGCAGGATTATTGATGTTCGGTCACGAAATCTAGACGTGTGACATCTCACCAACCATGTCAAAACGATGTCTGAAACGACAGAGATCGTTGCCGACATCGTTCCAACATTGTGCTGTGGAACGGTACCTTTAGATCTCTTCTTTACTCCCTATCTGATCACTCACTTGCTTGTGTCACCTACATCTCAAAATCATCTCTCCAATTGAACTTTTCTTACAGTTGACTCTGCAAAAACTCTTAAGGTACCTACACACGCCGCAATTTCGCCTGGCAATCATAAAGGCGATATGTCACCCCGGAGCAATCGCCCTGAAATTCCCTCACAGTTGCGGTGTAGGAATTTTGCGGCGATAAATCACCTCTCAGCCGTTGCCCAATTCCTAAACAGTGCTCAGAAGACAGCCGCAATCATGAAGGCGATATTTCCGTGTTGTGGCGTGTGACAGGGCGATAGTGATGGAAACAGCGTTGCCTAGGATTTCCCGTAGGTGTGCCTCAACCGCCCCATCTGTGATGATTGGTGTTGGCTATTGTGTTCCCATTGGCTCTCAGTTGACAGGGCGCCATATTTGAAGAGCTGTCCGTTCAGCACCACACACATTTTCAATGTTGTCATGTATTATCCAGCCTTCCAGAGCAGGCTGACCAATTGTAACGCTGTTGCATTGTCCAATGAGCACGTATGGGGCGCGGTGTAAACCACTGTGGCACGCCTATCTCCTTGCTGCGCTGAACATGTATGCCCACATTGCCTTTGGAATTGCAGCATGTGAAGCGGCGATGGAACGAGGCAAGATTGTTTCTGCTGTAGGTGAGGCGATTTCCGGAGCGATACATTGCCTTACTTTCAGGGCGAGATTGCAGCGTGTGATGTCGCCATCAGCGATCTGAGGTGACCATGAAAAACATGCACGCGCACGTTAGATCGCCTCATATCGCCAGGCAAGATTGCGGTGTGTTAAGGTAACTTTACTCAAGAGAAAAGAGAGAGAAAGGGGCGCAATAGTGCGGTTACCAGGGGGACTTTATTTAGTGTGGCGTACTAATAGGTGGCCACTCACCTTATTGGGTTGTGCTGTCCCCGCACAACCCGGTAATACACTTGATAAGGCGTCCTTCACAGGCTCTAGCTCATCCGCACACCGCATGCTCTGGGGGGGCTCGGAGCATCCGGTCACGTCACCGCAGGTCCTTAAGTTAAAGCTCCTGTTGCCAGGTGACGCCAGGTCCTCACGTTAAGCTGCACTCTGCGCCTAGCTGCTCCCCGCCGCTTTACCCTCATAGAGGGATTTATATTAGAAGGTAAACAAACTGTAAGCAGTCTAATTGGAGGCACTCAGGCACAAAGGCAGCAGGCACTGGGATGGTTTTTCAACAGACCTTTATTCAGGCTCCCCTCCTACTCCACAACATGTTTTGATAGATTCTCTATCGAAACATGTTGTGGAGTAGGAGGAGAGCCTGAATAAAGGTCTGTTGAAAAACCATCCCAGTGCCTGCTGCCTTTGTGCCTGAGTGCCTCCAATTAGACTGCTTACAGTTTGTTTACCTTCTAAGGTAACTTTATTGTCACTTTTATTCATTCTCACCTGGTTTATTGCAATTGTCTTCTAATCGGTCACCTGCTTACTAAACTCGCCAATCTATCCTGAATGCAGCAACCCGGATTGTATTCCTCTCCAACCGCTTTACCGATGCCTCTATTCTGTGCTAGTCATTACACTGGTTGCTCATCTGCTACAGTGTACAATGTAAACTTATTACTCTCACTCATAAAGCCCTCCACAGTTCGGCACCACGCTACATCTTCTACTCATGTCTCCAAGACTTCTCGTGAGTTGCGGCAATTCTCTGAAACGTACTATCAAGAACAATTCAATTAAAGGGAATCTGTCAGGTCAAAAATCCATATGTAACTGCTATCATTTTCTAATTCCTCGATCTAAGCTCAGTCTATTGATATATTTCTTTTATTTATATTTCCCTCCTATCCTCTGTAAACAGCAAATAAAAAGATTAATTCCATCTTCAATTACATTGAGTTCTCTGCTGTCAACTCCCCATAGGATGAATAGTCATATCACATATTCACATCACTGCACAGGAGATCAGAAGAAATCATTCACATGGTGAGGGCTGTATTTTCCTCTCTGTAGTGGACACACATGATCACCCTGCAGCTGCAGTAATCAAATGACTGGGGGTGTTCACCCTTTCTGAAGAACATGCTTAAACATACATCAGGGGTCCGGGAGTGACTCACATCAATTGGGTAATACTTTTGTCTCTGATGTCTCTGTTATCTGCCATTCTATTCTGCTAGTGCACATTGCCTCAACTGCTGATTCACTTGCTCACTTGATTATATTAATCCTAGGATTTATTGTGTGCAGCCTCGTTTAGGACTTTATCTATATAACATTGTGGATACCTTAGGCTGGGTTCACATTTTTGTTTGTACCTGCATGCGCAGGGCATGCAGATGCAAACGCAGAGCAAACACTGCAATACTGGTGTGAACGCAGTGGAGAATCTCTGCATACGTTCACATCGGTATGGTGCCCGGCCAGCCTATCAGCGATCTTGGCGGAGATCAGCGGCAGAGATCTCCTCCTCCCGGCCGCTGCTTGATCTCCCGACAGTGTAGGCGCGGGAGATTTGAATAAACAGCTGATCTGACAGCTGGTTAAATCTCCAGCACTGACACCAAATAGGTGATGTCGGCGCAGGAGATTTAAACAGCTGTCAGATCAGCTATTTCTTCAAATCTCCCACACCAACACCGCCAGGAGATTAGCAGCGGCCTGCCCGGGAGATCAGCGGCTAGTCCAGCTGATCTCCTGGTGGCCGCCGCTGATCTCCCGGTGGCCACCGCTGATCTCCCGGGAGATGAGCGGCGGCCACCTGCAGTGATTTCAATGAGATCCGCAGGGTTCTCCTGCGCTGTCATGTGGAGGACACTGCGGATTCATTGAGATCCATGCATTGTTTGTGCGCTTGTGGGTGCTTGCTGATAGAACAAGTGCCCGTGAATGCACAAAAAATGCAACAGGCTGCGTTCAGAGGGCGAAGGAGGTCGCATAAATTATGCGCTTCCGAACTAAACCGCATCCGAATGCAGCCAAATGCAGCTACTATGCGTTCCCATGTTAACCATAGGAACACAGTGCGCATGCGTTTGGCTGCGTTCTGTTACGCTGCGTTCCAAACGCAAATGTGAACCCAGCCTTAGACCTTTATGGCCCCTTTACACGCAGCTACAGGTGACAGGTTTTCCACAGGTAACTTACTGGTTGCAGTGAAATCATGGAGACATAGTTCTATCTTGGTGCTGTGTACAAATGGAACTATGTCTCCATGATTTCACTGCAACCAGTAAGTTACCTGTGGAAAACCTGTCACCTGTAGCTGCGTGTAAAGGGGCCATTAGAGTTACTGACTACAGCTGGCTTCACACTTGCGAACGCCTCCGCCACGTCTAGCGGACGGTGAACGCAAGCCAAGCACAAGCACCGCCCATCCCTATGTTTATCATGGGGACGCACGATGATGCGGATTGCCGTGCGCACCCATTCAGTTCCGTGTGTGATTTGTACGCATGCGGCTGCTTGCGTACAAATCACACACGGAAGTCAATGGGTGCGCACGGCAATCCGCAGCCAAGCGCATCACCGTGCGTCCTCATGTTAAACATAACGACACGCGGTGTCTGTGCTCGGAGCACAAGTGTGAAGGCAGCCTACAAGAGGCCTTTCAACTTTAAGATTTTCAGCAATTTTCTCCTTTGAATGCTTTGTATACCACAAACCCAGTAACAATGTACTGCATTATCTGTCTCTGTTGTCTGTGTTATCTGCCATTTTATTTTGCTATTCCAATGTTTCCTCTGTGTCGCCTCACTTGACCATATCAATCCTAGGTTTATTGTGTACGGGCTTGCTTGGGACCATATCTATTTACCCTTGTATATCATCATCTGATAATTTTTAATTAATGTGTTAAATAAAATTATGGTATGTTTAATAAAGTACAGTATAATCATTGCAATTTGGGTTTTTACCCTACCTGTTGGTAGGTGTTTTTGATTTTTTATTACCGGTAGTTTAGTGGGACTGGGATGATATTATATTTATTTTGGCGTCTGATCTGGGGTTTGATTGCCTTACTTTCCCTAGTCAACATTGTATTCCTATTGGAGGTTGGTGTAATATAAAAATAAGATCGACACTTGAATAATTTCTTGCTTTGTATTTCAAATCTTCAGTGACGCATTCCAGCTAACAATTCCTTTCTCAAATAGTGCATACATATCTACACAATATGCTTTTAACTCCCCCCAGGTGATTTTACGTTTTCCGGTTTTTCATTTGATTCATTTGGTTTTTCATTTAATTCAAAGAGCCGCAACTTTTTCATTTTTCCATCAATATAGACATATAAGGGCTTGTTTTTTGCAGGACGAGTTGTCATTTATAGTGTACATTAAAATGGGAAAAATACCACGTGCGTTAAAATTGCAAAAGAAAACTACAATTACATGTTTGTTTTTTGGGTTTTTATTCACTATATGGTAAAATTGACATATCTGAACTAAAGACAAAAAACATGTAGGAACAGCACAAGGAAACACTAAGGTCTCTAATATCATAGAGCTGACCACAAAGTCCACAAATATTGTGTGGAAATTATTAAAGAAGTTTATTTAGACACATGTATATACACACAACACACTTAAAAACAAGTTAAAAACATACACAATAAAACCTCTATATAAGGTGTGTGGGTCTACAACCCTTTGCCACAATGTCGAAAAAAACACAATCTATAGTGTATGAGATATGGTGTTATGTCTAAACAGAAAATACAAAACAAGATCACATGGAATGTTCTTATGTTTGCATACAATAAAAATCACAGCTAAAGTTAGCATATATATATAGACACATATCCATGTGCTTCAGGTAAACAGACATAATAACCAAAGTACACTTACAATAACAGTGAATTCATACTTATAATATCTGGAGCTCTTAAAATGCTCTTAGGAATGGACGAGATCATAGACCACGCATAGGGGAGAGTGTGGAACAGGCCCCACATGTTCTGCCAGGATGGCTTCCTCAATGGTACAAATCCAATCTCAGAGTGAGGTATATATACAAATGAAGGATGAGCGAGTATGCTTGTCACTACTCGGTACTCGCACGAATATCTCGGTACTCGGTGAGTACCGAGTAATCTCGCGATACTCTTGCTATGCTCGGGGTCCACCTCCCTGCATGTTGGCGCTCTTTACAGAGCCAGCCCACATGCAGGGATTGGCTGACAGACACTGTAATGCCACAGCCATGCTGGTTGTGGAATTACAGTGATTGGCTGGCCGCATAGCGTCATCAGGTCTTTATAAGACCTGACCGCGCTGTGCTCGTCACTCTGCTCCACAGACAATCAGTGTAGGGAGAGGTGCTGCTAATTGAGGGACAGATTTGTGGCCTTTCAGCTAGTGTACGCGCAGGGCTGCTAATCTAATACCACAACAATCCTTCTGAGGATTAATAGAGATGTTTACAGGCAGGCATGGAGGCAGGGTATATAGCAAACTTCGTTGTGCCAGTATACCAGTCTGCATCACATCGGGGGCTGGTGTACAGGCTCATCCATCCCAAAATAGTGCTTTTAGGGATTAATTTAGCTCTCTATAGGCAGGAGTAGGTTGTAGCGTAAATTAGGATACATCAAAAGACTTGGTATTTTCGTCAGCGTTTGTGTTTTACCAGTCCACCTGCAGGGCCTTAATCTCTAATATCAGTGTCCAGCTAAAAACCAAATCTTGTCTACATTCATTTAGCATCTTAGTGCAGCAAGAGAAGGTTTTAGTGTAAATTAGGATACGTCAAAAGACTCAGTATTCTCGTCAGCGTTTGTGTCTGACCAGTCCACCTGCAAAGCCTTAATCTCTAATCTCAGTGTCCAGCTAAAAAACAAATCTTGTCTGCATTCTTTTGACATTTGTGTGTGCCAGGAGTGGGTTGTAGCGTAAAATTAGGATACGCCAAAAGACTCTGTATTCTCGTCAGCGTTTGTGTCTGACCAGTCCACCTGCAGGACCTTAATCACTAATCTCAGTGTTCAGCTAAAAACCAACTCTTGTCTGCATTCATTTAGCATCTTAGTGCAGCTGGAGTAGGTTTTAGCGTAAATTATGATACGCCAAAAAGACTCGGTATTCTCGTCAGCGTTTGTGTCTGACCAGTCCTCCTGCAGGGCCTTAATCTTTAATCTCAGTGTCCAGCTAAAAACCAACTCTTGTCTGCATTCATTTAGCATCTTAGTGCAGCTGGAGTAGGTTTTAGTGTAAATTAGGATACGCCAAAAGACTCGGTATTCTCGTCAGCGTTTGTGTCTGACCAGTCCTCCTGCAGGGATTAAACCGCTGTAATCTGTAATCTCAGTGTGCAGCTAAAAACCATCTTTTGGACGTCTTCATTTAGCTGTATACAGGCAGAACAACATTGAAAATGCGTAAGGCCGGTGGCAAGGGACAAGGAAGTGGACGTGATGGTGGTGCAGGCCAAGGCTATGTGCAACGACAAACGCCCACATCATCTCGCTCAACCTTCCTGTCACAATTTCTAGGGGACCGCAGCAGTACACCACTATTAAACCAAGACCAGTGTCAACAGGTTGTTAGTTGGATAGCGGATAATGCTTCCAGTCAGTTTGGCACCACCACAAATACCCTGTCTTCCACACGGTCAAGTGTCAGTAACCATGAGACTTGACTGCACATTTCACACCCTGATCCTCCTTTCTCCCACCATGCTGAGTGCCCGGCCCTGGACATAACTGATCCCACACTTGGACACTCTGAAGAGCTGTTCACTTATCCATTCTTAGATTCTGGTCTCTCGCCAGCTCCAGTTGAAGTGGGTCAAGAGGAGATCGTATGTACCGATGCACAAATATTTGAGCAGCCACAGTCTCGCGAAGGCAACGGTGGGAACGTGTCTCAACAAGAGGTGGACGATGATGAGACACAATTGCCAGAAAGTCAGGAGGAGGACCAGGGTGCGTAAGTGGAAGACGACGTGGTGGATGATCCAGTAACTGACCCAACATGGTAGGAGGACATGCAGAACAAGGACAGCAGTGCACAGGGGGAGTTAAGCGTAGCATCACAACAGGCCGGAAGAAGCAGGGTGGTGGCCGCAGGCAGAAGGCAGGCAACTGTTCCCTGGAACAACAACGCGACAGAAGTTGCCAGTACAACTGTTATGGTGGGGTTACACGTCCCGATATCGCGGCGACATCGGAGGCAACGGCACGGGAGCGCGCATTTTTTCAGCCCTTTTCCCGATATCGCATCGGCGGTTTACACGCTGCGATATCGGGAAACAACGTCCCTCCGATGTGTACGCCCACCAACCCAGTAACGACCATTTAACATGGGAGTTAATGGGTAGCGTCGGCGTACACATCGGAGTTGGGCTGTCACACGCTGCGATGCTGCTACAACGGCCATGCGATATCGGGGAGTTGAATAGCTCGGCTATTCAACCCCGATATCGTTTTGGCATCGTTCCAGCATCGCGTTGTACGCTCAATGCGCAAACGATATCGGGTCCAACTCGCGACCCACGTGACTTTTTGTCGGAGTTGGGTCGGAGTTGGACGCCGATATCGCGGCGTGTAAACCCGCCATCAGGTCTTCCCGAGTCTGGCTGTATTTTAAGGTGTCTGCAGATAATTCCAAAAAGGCCATTTACAACACCTGCCATGCCAGCATCAGCAGGGGTAGCAAAACTAGCAGCCTGACCACCACCAGCATGATGAGGCACATGTCAGCAAAGCACCCGAATTTGTGGGATGTACACCAGAGTCCAAGAGCAGTGTCTGTGGGTGACACTGCTGCGTCTTCCACTGTTGTGCATGCAAGACAATCCCCTGTCCATACTGCATGCGAAGATGCCTCCTGTCCTTCACCTGTAGTTGCACAAGCAGAAATAGCACCATCATCAACCACGTCCTTGTCCCAGTGCAGCATTCAGTCATCCATACACCAATCTTTGGAACGCAGGCGCAAATATGCTGCCAACGCCCCACATGCCACAGTTCTAAACGCACACATTTCGTGACTGCTTGGGCTGGAAATGTTGCCTTTTAGGCTAGTGGAGACGGAAGCATTCCGCAACCTGATGGCGGCGGCTGTCCCACGTTATTCGGTCCCCAGCCGCCACTATTTTTCCCGGTGTGATGTCCCCGCATTACATAAGCACATGTCACAAAACATCATGCGTGCCCTTAACAACGCAGTTTCAGGCAAAGTCCACTTACCCACGGACACGTGGACAAGTGCTTGTGGGTAGGGCCAGTACATCTCACTGACGGCACACTGGGTTAATATTCTGGAAGCCGGGACCCAGTCTGAGCTTGGGAGGGAACACGTCCTTCCAACACCAAGGATTGCACGCCCTAACTCAGTCAGGGTTTCACCCACAGTGTACAGCTCTGGCATGTCATGCTCCTCAGCCTCCTCCTCCTCCTCCACTTCACCCTCCACACCAGTCCCAAGATGGAAGCACTGCAGCACTGCCTCGGCTAAGCAGCAACAGGCTGTGCTGAAGCTAATATGTGTAGGTGACAAACCCCACAATGCTGAAGAGTTGTGGACAGCTCTGAAACAGCAGGCAGATCACTGGCTCACACCGCTGAACCTACAGCCAGGCATGGTCGTGTGTGACAATGGCCGGAACCTGGTGGCGGCTCTGAGGCAAGCTGACACATGTTCCATGCGTGGCCCATGTGCTCAACCTCGTGGTTCAGCGGTTTCTTAAATCCTACCCGGAGCTGTCGGATCTGCTCGTCAAAATACGCCGCCTGTGTGCCCATTTTAGAAAGTCACCTACTGCTTCTGCCGCCCTTGCTGGCTTTCAGTGGCGTTTGCAGCTTCCGGCTCACAGACTGGTGTGTGATGTCCCCACGCATTGGAATTCCACACTGCACATGTTGGTCAGGATTTGTGAGCAGAAGAGGGCAGTTGTTGAGTACCAGCATCAACTAGGCCATCGGTATACGGTTCAAACTCCACACATAAGACCTCAGGAGTGGACATGGATGTCCGACATATGTACCGTCCTCCAAAACTTTGAGGACTCCACCAAGATGGTGAGCAGCGATGATGCCATCATTAGCTTCACCATACTGCTTCTCTGTCTTCTAAAAAGCTCTCAAAATCAAAGACGATGCATTGCAGGCGGAGCACGATGAGTTGGAGCAAGAAAAAGTACTGGGTGATTACACACAGCCTAGCCTTATCTCATCCCAACGTGCATTGGAGGACTATGACGAGGAGGAGGATGAAGAAATAGAAGTGCTTTTATGCGGAATTGACGGTAATACATGCACAACCGTCAGACCGTCGGTTCAGCGTGGATGGCCAGAGGACAGGGAGAGGAGGAGGAGGAGGAGGAGGCCAGCATGGACAGTTATGCTGTTGGTGAGGACCCTGAAGTCTTGCATGTTAACAGTCTGGCGCACATGGCTGACTTTATGTTACGCTGCCTGTCTCGTGACCCTCGCATTATCAACATCTTGGCGGACACTCATTACTGGTTGGTGACACTTTTAGACCCATGCTACAAGGAGAACTTTGTTTCTCTTATTCCCGAGGCGGAGAGGTAAACAAAAATGCTGCAGTACCAGAAGGCCATAGTCGCAGAATTAGTCAAAAAATTCCCTTCTGAAAACGCTAGCGGTAGAGGTCACGATTCGGTGGACAACCAAGGCGTCCGGCCAAGAGAGGCTCAAGTCCAATCCAGCAGAGGTAGGGGAACACTCACAGATCTGGGACAGTTTTCTCAGCACCTCCCGTAGCACAGGCCCTGATGTGTGCGGTAGTGTCACAAGGACTGCAAAGTTTGCCAAGATGCTGAGGGAGTACCTTGCTGATCGTACAAAAGTGCTCCTAGACTCCTCTGTGCCTTATAATTATTGGGTATCCAAGCTGGACATGTGGCAGGAATTGGAATAAAACGATGTTTGGGTGAGCGCTGGGATATGAAGACAGCTACACTTCAACAAGTATTTTACCTGTAAGTTTATTGTTCAAATCACACTAGGTCCTCTCCCACAACATGTTTCGACGCTCAGGGTGTCTTCCTCAAGTCCTGAGCGTCGAAGCATGTTGTGGGAGAGGACCTAGTGTGATTTGAACAATAAACTTACAGGTAAAATACTTGTTGAAGTGTAGCTGTCTTCATATCCCAGCGCTCACCCAAACATCGTTTTATTCCATTGCCTGCATATCCTTCTCCCTATGGGGTGAGCGGTGGAGCAGCTCCGGAGGAGAAGACAAATCTAACAGAGGAGAGAAAAACACGTGACGGATCACGTGCAATTACACAGGCGGACACCGAGGAAAAAGGGAAAGAAATCCACACCATCCAGAGAGAGACCCGTGCACTCACTACGTGAGCTCCCCTGTTGTGCGGACAGCACAACAGGAAAAGGTGAGTGTAACGGTGACTTAACAGAGGGTGGATATAAAACATAAAGCAGCGTGGCGCAACCAATTTCTATATCTCATTACATCTGGCAGGAATTGGCTCTCTACGCCTTTTAGGTCCTGGCCTGCCCTACCGCTAGCGTTTTGTCAGAGCGTGTTTTTAGTGCTGCAGGTGGAATCATTACTGATAAACGCACCCGCCTGTCAACTGAAAATGCTGACAGGCTGACTCTGATCAAGATGAACAAGGGTTGGATTGGGCCTGACTTCACCACACCACCACCAAATGATAGCGGAATTTAAAATTTGTGCCGGTAAATTGCCATGCACCTCCGCACACCCATGTACATGGGTACATACTTCATGACTTTGTCTACTTGCTGTTCTGCTCCTCCTTCTCCTCATCCGCCACCATCATATGATCAGTGCAAGCGTGGTTCATGATGCCACGAAAACATAATTTTTTTACATCATATTAATGATGATGATGACCCTAACTGTTCAATAGTTAGGCAGTAGTTTCATGTATACCCCCAGGGGTAAATGTTTTGCTCGATGCTTACCGAATGGGCATTACAAGTACAGGAGACCCGCTCCTTTGTAATGGGAACAATATTTAGAGGCTCTCCTCCATGTTTCTTTCCAGGGGTATTGAAGTGCCTAATAATTTTTGGCAGCCCTGCCTAGGGCAGTCCTACAAAAGACCCACTTCCTTATAATGGGCACAATATTAAAAGAGGGCCTCATGCACGCCTCTATCCAGGGGCATCAAAATGCCACACTTTTTTTGGCTTCCCTGCCTAGGGCAATCCTACAAAAAACCCACTTCCTTATAATGGGCACAATATTAAAAGAGGCCCTCATGCACGCCTCTATCCAGGGGCATCAAAGTGCCACACAATTTTTGGCTTCCCTGCCTAGGGCAATCCTACAAAAGACCCACTTCCTTATAATGGGCACAATATTAAAAGAGGGCCTCATGCACGCCTCTATCCAGGGGCATCAAAATGCCACACTATTTTTGGAAGCCCTGCCTAGGACAATACTACAAAAGACAAACTTCCTTATAATGGGCACATTATTTAAAGAGGCCCTCATGCACGTCTCTTCCCAGGGGCATGGGAGTGCCACACAATTTAAAAAAAAAAATCTTTCATGTAATCCAAAAGACTAACATACACCAACTCTGTCTCACAAGTGGGTATGAGCCCTTAATATTTTCTCCATGAAAATCCATTTTGGTTTAATTTTGTAACGTTTTCTTGACAGTCCGTAAAAGTGGCGTCTGACAACATTGTTCACAGCAGCGACCTTGGAGTCTGAAATGCTTACAGGGGTCTTCCCATGCTTTTCCCATGTCATTTCAGCACTGTTCTGATACTTTTGTGATATTTTTAGGGTTTTTCCATGCTGCCGGGGGTCATGCCAGAAAAATACTTGGGTCTCCCATAGGATAACATTGCAAAACAAAAAGGAAAAGGGATGCAAATGTGTAGGATCCCCTTATTAAAAACGTCTAAGTGGCGTTGGAAGGTAACCACTCACCTTATCGGGTTGTGCAAGTCCTGCACAACCTGGTTTACCAGCCTCCTCCGCCGGCGGTGTGTGCACTGCCTCTCCGCTCTCCTCTCTCCTGGTCCTCGGAACAGGACCTATCCGGTCACGTGACCGCGAAACCAAATTTGCGTCACCGCTCTTTGTTGTGGGTTGCCAGGGAAACGCCAGGTCCTCAAGGCAGATTGTTTGTGCTGTTCCTGAGCTGCTCCAGCCGCCAGTCCCTCAAAAAGGAGTAGTTTTCATGCAAAAAATAGTAATGGCGGTCTGATTAGGAGCGCTCTAAGGATCAAGCAGACATGGGAGATGTTTTCATAAATGACTCCACCTGATGAAGACTGTTCTATACAGTTGAAATGCGTAGTGAAGCTGTGAGGGGAGCTTAGAAATTAATAAAAGGTTTGCCATTTATGAAAACATCTCACATATTTGCTTGATCCTTAGAGCGCTCCTAATCAGACCGCCATTACTATTTTTTACATAGGATAACATTGGGCTCGGTGCTCGGGCCGACTACACGAGTATCTTGGGATGCTCGGCCCGAGCTTCGAGCACCCGAGCATTTTAGTACTTGCTCATCTCTAAAGGTACCTTTACACACCGCCACTGTGCCTAGCAACAGGTATTCAACGCACGTGCACGCGCACGTTTTTAACGGTGGATACTGATCGCTAATGCCGCATATAGACGCCGCCATTGCGTTGTCCACTGAAGGCATCTGTGTTTCCGGAAGTGCCGCCTGCTGCTGCAGCTTACTTCCTGTTGAATACCTTCACTGGTTTACATGCCGCTACCACAAAGGAATATGGGCGTACATCTTTCGCGCCGCAGGTACATAGGCGTGACAGAGTTGTGTATTCCATGACGCTCGTACGCTGATTGGACAACACAATAGCATCATGATTGGCCAGCCTGCGCAGGAAGGCTGGCTAATACATGACGCCATTCCAATTGTGGACTGTAAATGGATAGCTCTTTAACTTTGACGCCCTGTGAAGGGTCAGCCAATCGTAACGCAGTAGCCCCCACCAATGATCGCTGATGGGGCGTGGTATCCATGACGCTGTGGCACGCCTTTTGGAAATCACTAGGGGACGCAACATCCATGCCTGTGCCCCGTTTAGACGCCACTACCATGGCAATTGTGCCTTTCTGTTGCCTTCGGTTTTTGGGCATGGCTCAGCAACAGGTATCGGAGTCCACTACAGGACACAGGAAGGAATTTCCCTATTTACACGCCGCCATTTCGTAGCAAGTTCATGGCAACAGGCATAAATATCCCCAATGCCAGGCAGTTGCTACCTTTCAGTGGTGGCGTGTAAAGGTACCTTTATACACATATATTATTAATTAGTAAACCAGGTGCCACATCAGTTGGTCACACATGTTACACATGTTTTAAATCACAATAATACAATATACTTAGGGTACCTTTACATGTCGCAACATTGCATGCAATTTCACTTGCAACTTACTGGTTGCAGTGAAATCATGGACACATTGTTCTATTTGTACAATGCAACAAAATGGAAAAATGTGTCCATGATTTCACTGCAACCAGTAAGTTGCAAATGAAATTGCATGCAATGTTGCGACATGTAAAGGTACCCTTATACAGAGATCATTAACAGTAGTGGTGATTGTCCAGTAACCAGAATGTGTTGTCAGGCTGCATAATTCAAGATTGCCATTGCTACAAACAAATTGCGTCCCAAGCAGGAACACACATATTCCGGAATCCACCGAAGCCAAAGAGCCTACCCAAATATCCGGAGATGCACAGGGTGATGTGCTCCATGCTGGAACGCAACCAGGAAATGACCATCACTATCTGGGGACATGTTACCGGAAAGGGTCCGAACGTCGCCACACCCACTGCTGTGACATCACCAGCGAACTGGCGCATTCCCAGTGTGGTGCACCTCCCGTTGGCACACATCAAGAATCAAGAGAATGTTATTATTTTGTGGATCCAGACTTGACTGGACAAAACCAACCAGGTGCATACATCAAAGTATAGGCAGGATTATGTACAATAAATGATTATTTTGCAACAGGGTGAATTATGATAAAGTGCTACTTATTGGCAAACAAAAACCAAACACAATTAAATGTACACTGTGGTATTATCAGCTCAAAGAAAATCTAAAAAGATTATAAAGAACTAGCTGTGAGCCCTATTCTAAAGAATCGGGAGTCTAGAATCTGGAGAGAGAGAGGGAAAGAGAGAGGGAGAGGGAGAGGGAGAGGCAGAGGGAGAGAGAGAGAGAGAGAGAGAGAGGGAGAGAGGGAGAGGGATGGAGAGATATAGATAAATAGATATAGAAATAGATAGATAGATATAGATATAGATAGAGATAAATATAGATAGATATAGATAGATAGATAGAGATAGACAGATATAGATAGATATATAGATATATAGATAGATAGATAGATAGATAGATAGATAGATAGATAGATAGAAAGATAGATATAGATAGATAGATAGATAGATAGATACATATAGATAGATAGAAAGAAAGATAGATATAGATAGATAGATAGATAAATAGATATAGATAGATATAGATATAGATAGATACATATAGATATATAGATATACATATAGATATAGATAGATAGATAGATAGATAGATAGATAGATAGATAGATAGATAGATAGATAGATAGGTGAGTCGTTGCAGCCGCGGTCACTCCGGCACGTAGGTCCATTGCGAGTTTCATGGGCCGGCGACGACCGACGACAGTCGAGCGCCGTGGCCGAAAATCGAACCAAGGGCCCGGCCATGCATCGCTCGAAACACCGCTATGTATGTCTATGGGAAGTGAGGCACTATTCTCATTGGTCGCTGTGTGCTGGCGGCGACCAATAAGAATAGCGCCTCACTTTCAGCGGTAAATTTGAAACTCAAAGTGGTCCATTATATGTCTATGGGAAGTGAGGCGCTATTCTCATTGGTCGCCGCCAGCACACAGCGACCAATGAGAATAGCGCCTCACTTCCCATAGAGACATAATGGACGACTTTGAGTTTCAAATTTACCGCTGAAAGTGAGGAGCTATTCTCATTGGTCGCCGCCAGCACACAGCGACCAATGAGAATAGCGCCTCACTTACCATAGAGATATAATGGACGACTTTGAGTTTCAAATTTACCGCTGAAAGTGAGGCGCTATTCTCATTTGTCGCCGCCAGTACACAGCGACCAATGAGAATAGCGCCTCACTTCCCATAGAGATATAATGGACGACTTTGAGTTTCAAATTTCCCGCGTAAGTGAGGCGCTATGCTGATTGGTCGCTGTGTGCTGCGCCGACCAATCAGCATAGCGCCTTACTTCCCATTGAGATACATAGCGGTGTTTAGAGGAATTTATGGCCGAGCCCTTGGTTCTATTTTCGGCCACGGCGCTTGTCGGTCGTGGCCGGGGCGGGAGACTCGCCCCTGCCACGGCTCGCAATGGCCGCTTCGATAGATATAGATAGATATAGATAGATAGATAGATAGATAGATAGATAGATAGATAGAGATAGAAAGATAGATATAGAAAGATAGATAGATAGATAGATACATAGATACATAGATACATAGATAGAAAGATTGATATAGATAGATAGATAGATAGATAGAATAGATAGATAGATAGAAAGATAAATTAGATAGAAAGATATAGATATAGATAGAAAAAATAGATAGATAGATAGATATAGATATAATATAGATAGATAGATAATAGATATAGATATAAATAGATAGATAGATAGATAGATAGATAGATAGATATAGATAGATTAGATAATAGATAGATAATAGATAATATGATAGATAGATGATATTAGATAATGATAGATAGATAGATAATGTTTTAGATAGATAGATAGATAGATAGATAGATAGTAGATAGATGATAGATAGATAGATAGGTGAGTCGTTGCAGCCGCGGTCACTCCGGCACGTGGGTCCATTGCGAGTTTCATGGGCCGGCGACAACCGACGACAGCCGAGCGCCGTGGCCGAAAATCGAACCAAGGGCCCGGCCATGCATCGCTCGAAACACCGCTATGTATGTCTATGGGAAGTGAGGAGCTATTATCATTGGTCGCTGTATGCTGGCGGCGACCAATGAGAATAGCGCCTCACTTTCAGCGGTAAATTGAAACTCAAAGTCGTCCATTATATCTCTATGGGAAGTGAGGCACTATTCTTATTGGTCGCTGTGTGCTGGCGGCGACCAATGAGAATAGCGCCTCACTTCCCACCTTGCATCATTATTAGGCTCCTGTTCAGGCACTATGTGTATCTCACAAACTACGTGATCCACCAGTGTTGACCCCAGCTCCTACTTGAGGAAGTTCCTTTCACTCTGCTTGTGCATTGTAGGATTAGATTGGCCATTCGCGATTGCGTTATACGATTTTTTGGGAAAAAAAAAGACGAGTTAACTTTTTTTTGGTTCAGCCAACATCTGAATCAACAGTGCAGACACTATCAAACCTTTAAGTCCGTCTTTACACCATGGTTTTTATCTGTCAGTGTGGATCCTGTTTTTTGCAGGATCACCCTGACAGGATCGGACAGAACCTGATGGGTTGAACTGGATTGCAAATAAGCACCCTGATCCTGTTTTTTTGCAGGAGTCGTTTCTTTCATTTCTCCATTGAAAAGCAATGTGAGTTACTTCTCCATAGGCTATAATGGGTGGAGCCACTGTCCATGGTGCTGAAGGAGCATTCTTGATCAATGCTAAAAACCGGATCAGGGAAACTATTCAGGTTTTTTACTGGATCTGACACCTTAGACTCCCATTATATGGAAACTGGATTGCACCGGATCTGGTTCTGTCCAGTTTCGATCTATTTTTGCAGCGGAGACAAAAAATGCTGCAGGCTCCAATTTTGGGGATGGTAAAAACCTGATAAAACCAGATGAGGCACAGAAAACACAAAACCTGATGGCCAAATAGGACCAATTCGGCACCATAGGGATACATGGGAGGCAAAACTGGATCAGGTTCTCTCCGATTCAAACCGGACATACCCTGATGCACAAAACCATGGTGTGAAGCTGGCCTAAACAACCGCCTGTCATGTGTTAGGCTGGTTTCACACTGCAGTTTTTTCCCTGATCAGGTTCCATCCAGTTTGTGTGTCAAAACCAGGAGTGTCTCCAAAACCCAGAACAGGTGTCAATCTTTCAATTATAGTTTTTCTCTGCAAGTTCCTCTTCTGGTTCCTCTCCTGGTTTTGGCACACAACACTTAATGAACCCTGATCAGGAAAAAACTGAAGTGTGAAACTAGCCATACAAAGGGATTTATACACCTACTTATTAAAAACAAAAAAATATAGAAAAGTGAAAAATAAAATTTATAAAATAATAAAACATAAAGAAAAACATCTCTACATGAAAGTGATCTCTATTTCTGTTCAGTAAATTCAAACAATTAATTCATAAATCACTTCAAACTAAATATAAACTCATATACACCAATATACATATCTATCAAAATAATAAATGCCTATAAGTATTAATAGAATTTGCATTACTCTCTGAACAGAAATATAACCTATCAAATCAGGGGTGAAGTCCCTATAATAGAGCAACCCCATTATATACAAATATTATAGGCAACACAAAATATACAAAAAATATATACAAAACATTTCCCTAGTACATAAAAATAGTTATCCATCTCTATTGTATATAAGTACAATTGCATTTACCCGTATATACTCGTGTATAAGCCGACCCGTGTATAAGCCGACCCCCCTACTTTTGCCCCCAAAAACTGGGAAAACGTATTGACTCGCGTATAAGCCGAGGGTGGACTCCAGCACAGGTATACAACCCCCAGCAGTGAGGTATACAGCAGCCTCCCCAGTGGTAGTATACAGCAGCAGCCCCAGTGGTATATACAGCAGCAGCCCCAGTGGTAGTATACAGCAGCCCCAGAGGTATATGCAGCCCCAGAGGTATATACAGCCCCAGAGGTATATACAACCCCACAGGTATATGCAGCCCATATGCAGCCCCAGAGGTATATACAGCCCCAGAGGTATATGCAGCCCCAGAGGTATATACAGCCCCATATGCAGCCCAGGAGGTATATGCAGCCCCATAAACAGCCCCAGAGGTATATACAGCCCCATATGCAGCCCCAGAGGTATATACAGCCCCAGAGGTATATGCAGCCCCATATGCAGCCCCAGAGGTATATACAGCCCCATATGCAGCCCCAGGAGGTATATGCAGCCCCATAAACAGCCCCAGAGGTATATGCAGCCCCATATGCAGCCCCAGAGGTATATACAGCCCCAGAGGTATATGCAGCCCCATATGCAGCCCCAGAGGTATATACAGCCCCAGGAGGTATATGCAGCCCCAGAAGTATATACAGCCCCATATGCAGCCCCAGGAGGTATATGCAGACCCATATGCAGCCCCAGAGGTATATACAGCCCCATATGCAGCCCCAGGAAGTATATGCAGCCCCAGGAGGTATATGCAGCGCCAGGAGGTATATGCAGCCCCACCCCATCTATATACAGGCCCCCCCCCTGCAATCCTGTAAAGGAAGAGATTAGTATACTTATCCCTCCGCTGTCCCGCCGCCGCCGCCGTCACGCTCCTCCATCTTCATCCAGCGTCTTCCGTCTTCTTTCAGCTTCCTCCTCTGTCGCGCCGGCAATGACGTCATTGCCTGTGACCATCGGAGGAACCCGGAAGGAGACGGAAGACGCAGGATGAAGATGGAGGAGCGGCAGCTGGACAGCGGCAGCGGGACAGCGGAGGGATAAGTATACTAATCTCTTCCTTTACAGGATTGCGGCGGGGGGGGGGCCTGTATATAGATCGGGGCACTGTATACTGTATACATTGTATACAGTATACAGTGACTCGCGTATAAGCCGAGGGGGGAACTTTTCAGCCCAATTTTTGGGCTGAAAAACTCGGCTTATACGCGAGTATATACGGTATAACAAAGATCAATTTGTCCATGTAGTGAGTTTACTTTTGTCAAATCACTGTAATCCTAATTTGCAATCCAGTTATTGTTGCCAACCATTCTGTATTTACACGTTACCAATAGTAACAACGCATTAAGAGACTTGGACTCTGACAGGCTAAGGCTGTGTGCCCACAGACTAAAAAGTGATGCAGAATTTTCTGCACAAAATCAGCAATCGCTTTTAGCAGTTATTATGTAGCAAAAACATTTTGCTACGTGATATCTGCTTTTTTGATACAGAAACTTCTGCATCTGTCCCTGCGCCCTCCCTGTAGTACGCCGCTTATCTTGCATAGTGGCAGGCACTTCCTGGTTTTGGCAGCGTCATATACCATGTGAGTTACACGCCCCCTACCCACAAGATGTGTGAAGTGTCTGAAACCAAGAAGTGACGTGCAGTATGCAGGGTAAACAGCATAATTTAATTGGCATGCTCCAGATTTTTACAGATCAAAGGCTGGCTTCACATTTGCGTTTGTGTCTGCATGCTGATGGCATGCAGACACAAACGCAGTGAAAAGCAGGGTCTTTTTTTGTGTCCGCAGCGGAGAATGTCCGCCTGCGAACACATCACTGTGGAGCCCAGGCAGCCAATCGGCGTTGTCTGGGGGTGGGCCGAAGGCGGAGATCAGTGGCGAAGATCTCCTCCTTCCCGCCTCCGGTAAGCTCCGGGACGTGTCAGCGGATTACACAGCTGATGTGACAGCTGTTTGAATCTCCTGCGCCGATACCGAGAGGAGATGTCGGCGCGGGAAGATTCAAACAGCTGTCAGATTAGCTGTTTCTCCCCGCCGACACCGCTAGGAGATTACCGGCGGCAGGGAGGAGGAGATCATGAGAGGCTCAGCTGATCTCCCGGTGGCCGTCGGTGATCTCCTGTGACATCACCGTCGGCCACCGGGAGAGATTCCAATGGGTCCGCAGTGTTCTCCTGCGCTGTCAAGCGCAGAACACTGCGGACCCATTGACGCCAATGCATTTTTTGTGCGCTTGGGGAAGCTTGCTGATTTTCCAAGGTTCCCAAGCGCACCAAAAATGCAACATGCTGCTTCCCGGGTGCGGACGCAGGACCCTGGAGGGAACAGATATCTTCCGCATCCGCACCCGAACGCAGCAAACGCAGGCACTATGCATTCCTATGTTAAACATAGGAACCGCAGTGCGCATGCGCTTGACTGCATATGGGAACGCAGCATAGGCTGCCTTTCCATACGCAAATGTGAAGCCAGCCAAAGATCGGTAAAAATCTGCAGGAATTACGCTGCACAAAATTGCATTGATGTCGGTACAGCACAGCCAAAGTTACATTGACTTTGCTGGCTGGCCAATGTACCATGCACATTTGCTGCATATTTTTACAATACACCGTAAAAATGCACAGCAAATATGGGGTCTTTGGCAAAGAGCTTTGATCACCTATAGAGATTACGGTGGTGGTAATGGTAAGTGCTCAAATTAATCTTCACTAAAAGATTTTTAATGAACTGTCAGTAACATTGTTTATAAGGTTGAAGGAAGACTTTAAGTCCATCTAGTTCAACCCATAGCCTAACATGTTGATCCAAAGGAAGGCAAAAAAAAAAACATGTGGCAACACTAGCTCCACATTGAGGAAAAAAATTCCTTCCTGACTCCACATACAGCAATGAGACTAGTTCCCTGGATCAACGCCCTATCAAAGAATCTAGTATATATAACCGGTAATATTATAGTTTTCAAGAAAGGCATCCAGGCCCTTCTTAAATGTTAGTAGTGAGTCACTCATTACAACATCATGTGGCAGAGAGTTCCACAGTCTCACTGCTCTTACAGTAAAGAATCCACGTCTGTGATTATGATTAAACCTTCTTCCCTCCAGACGTAGAGGATGCCTCCTTGTCCCCGTCTCAGGCCTAAGAGTAAAGAGATCATTAGAAAGGTCTCTGTACTGTCCCCTCATATATTTATACATTATTATAAGACCACCCTTAAGCTTTAATTTTTCCAAACTAAATAACCCGAAGTTTAATAACCTGTCTTGGTATTGCAGACCCCTCAGTCCTCTAATGACTTTTGTCGCTCTTCTCTGGACCCGCTCTAGTTCAGCTATGTCTTTCTTATACACCGGAGACCAGAATTGTACACAGTATTCTAAGTGTGGTCGCACTAGTGACTTGTATAGAGGTAAAATTATGTTCTCCTCATGAGCATCTATGCCTCTTTTAATACATCCCATTATTTTATTTGCCTTTGCAGCAGCTGCCTGACACTGGCCACTAAATGTGAGTTTGTCATCTACCCATACACCCAGGTCTTTTTCAGTGACAGTTTTGCCCAGTGTTTTACAATTAAGCACATAATTATACCTTTTATTTCCTCTGCCCAAGCGCATGATCTTACATTTATCTCCATTAAAGCTCCTTTGCCATTTTTCAGCCCAAGCTTCTAGTCTACATAAATCCTATTGTAATATAAAATTGTCCTCCTCTGTATTGATTATTCAGCAGACTTTAGTGTCATCTGCAAATATTGAGATTTTACTCTGTATGCCCCTACAAGGTCATTAATAAATTAAACAAATCTAATATATAAAAGCCGAAGGTCACTTCCGGAATACCCGAAGGGTACTTCCGTGATGGCCTTCGGACCCATGCTGGTGACGTCACCAGTGCAGGGTAGCCGGCCGCCGCCCGGCTACAGGGAGCGGCAGAGGAACGTTCTGCTCTCGGACGTTCCGTCTGCCCTCCAGCCTCTCCCCTCCAGCCACTAGCGTAGGCAGGGGGAGGCCCATTGCCCGCCACCTGGGGGGGCCCCGCACCCCCTGGGGGAACCCGTGCTACCAGCAGCGGCCGGAGAGGAGGGAGGACGGGACTTCCAGTCCTGCTGCTCTGCCCGCCCCTCCTTTCCTCCTACAGCAGATGCGCTGTAGAAGCGCCCGCGGTGAGTGTGCACCCCCCGCCCATCTACCCCACTGCCTCCAGCCTCTCCTCCTCCATCCTCTCCCCCTCCAGCCTCTGCCCCTCCAGCCTCTGCCCCTCCAGCCTCTGCCCCTCCAGCATCTCCTCCTCCAGCCTCTGCCCCTCCAGCCTCTCCAGCTTCCCCTCTGCCCCTCCAGCCTCTGCCCCTCCAGTTTCTCTAGCTTCCCCTCTGCCCCTCCAGCCTCTGCCTCTCCAGCTTCCCCTCTGCCCCTCCAGCCTCTGCCCTCCAGCCTCTCCAGCTTCCCCTCTGTCCCTCCAGCCTCTGCCCTCCAGCCTCTGCCCTCCCCTCCAGCCTCCGCTCTCCCCTCCAGCCTCCGCTCTCCCCTCCAGCCTCCGCTCTGCCCTCCAGCCTCTGCCCTCCAGCCTCTGCTCTCCCCTCCAGCCTGAGCTCTCCTCTCCAGCCTCTGCTCTGCCCTCCAGCCTCTGCTCTGCCCTCCAGCCTCCGCTCTCCCCTCCAGCCTCTCCCCTCCAGCCTCTCCCATCCAGCCTTCGCTCTCCCCTCCAGCCTCCACTCTCCCCTCCAGCCTCTCCCCTCCAGCCTCTCCCCTCCAGCCTCCGCTCTCCCCTCCGGCCTCCGCTCTGCCCTCCAGCCTCCGCTCTTCCCTCCAGCCTCTGCTCTGCCCTCCAGCCTCCGCTCTCCCCTCCAGCCTCTCCCTCCAGCCTCTGCTCTCCCCTCCAGCCTCCACTCTCACCTCCAGCCTCTCCCCTTCAGCGTCCGCTCTCCCCTCCAGCCTCCGCTCTGCCCTCCAGCCTCCACTCTGCCCTCCAGCCTCCTCACCCCTCCAGCCTCCGCTCTCCTCACCCCTCCTCACCCCTCCATATGCAATGTACAGTATGTGTATATATGTGTGTATGTAGTCACTTCCCTCACTTTGTCCGCACTTCCCTCACTTTGTCCCCACTTCCCTCACTTTGTCCGGACACATACACACACACACACTCCGCTATACTTACCACCGGCCTTGCATCAGCCGCCTGGATCCTCAGTTGACATGTCGCCACCCCCGAACTACTGGATCCAATATAGCGTCCAAGAAGTCTCACCAAAATTCCCGGACGCCATATTGGATCCAGTCGTCCGCGGGCGGCGACATGTCGACTCAGGATCCAACCGGCGGGGAAGACGCAGGGTCGGTGCTAACTAGAGCGGAGTGTGTGTGTATGTATGTATGTATGTGTGTGCTAACCACTCTGCCCACCGCACTCACTGCTAACCACTGAGCCACCCCACTCAATGCTAACCACTGAGCCACCGCACTCACTGCTAACCACTGAGCCACCGCACTCACTGCTAACCACTGAGCCACCGCATTCACTGCTAACCACTGAGCCACCGCACTCACTGCTAACCACTGAGCCACCGCACTCACTGCTAACCACTGAGCCACCGCACTCACTGCTAACCACTGAGCCACCGCACTCACTGCTAACCACTGAGCCACCGCACTCACTGCTAACCACTGAGCCACCGCACTCACTGCTAACCACTGAGCCACCGCATACTCTGCTACCCACTGAGCCACCTGTATACACACAATTAATTTCACCGCACTCCCCTAACTATTAGTAAATAAACTATATATGGATTCTTGACTACCCGATTCTTTAGAATCGGGCCGCCATCTAGTAAATAAATAAAAGTGGGCCCAATACTGATCCCTGTGGTACCCCACTGTTAACTGTGACCCATTCTGAGTGTGTTCCATTAATAACCACCCTTCGTTTCCTCTCACTGAGCCAGTTCTTAACCCACTTACACATTTTCCCCTATCCCCATTGCTTTCATTTTATGTATCAACCTTTTGTGTGGCACCTTATCGAAAGCTTTTGAAAAGTCCATATACACCACATCCACTGCATTTCTTTGGTCCAGTCCAGTACTTACCTCTTCTTTCTTTTAATGTTCTTTTTATTAAACATTAGAAATGCCATATATAACAAATATTTTTTTTTTTTTGTATAATGCTTGTAACAGAAATTATACATACTATAAGAAGAATTATATTCTATCAAACAATTATAGTTTAGAAAAGCATGGAGAAAGGAAGATTAAACAATTTTCTCATTAGAGTTAAATCTGTTAGGCTGCCTTCACACTTGCAGATGGATCTGCAGCGTTTTGCAGATGCATCTGCAAGTGTGAGCATGCTGACCGCGGCCCCTATGTTTATAATAGGGCGCACCGCGGTCTGAAAGCTCTCATTCACTCCTATATGTGTACTGTCAGCAGCGTATGCCTGCTGACAGATCACACACTCCCGCCCGCAGCATGGACGCTACATCTCGCGTCCACAGTGCGGGCGGGAGAGTGTGATCTGTAAGCAGGCATACGCCTGCTGACAGTACACATATAGGAGTGAATGAGAGCTTTCAGACCGCGGTGCGCCCTATTATAAACATAGGGGCCGCGGTCAGCATGCTCACACTTGCAGATGCATCTGCAAAACGCTGCAGATCCATCTGCAAGTGTGAAGCCAGCCTTAGTCAAGTGAGGGGTAGATAAACAGAGAAGGTTCAAAGGTTGGGGGTAGTATGTTATAGTGATAGTAAGGTGTCTTTATGAGGTGTAGTATATGATACTCCACGGACATGTCGTTTTGTTTCTATAATCTTAGTATATTCCTTTCTGAAATGTCTTTTTCCGCAATATGTTAGTTCACGTCACAGTTGATGTTTGAGCTTTCATGAGGGTCTCTATGAATTCTGGGTTTGATCTATAGTACAGCCACGGTGACCATGTGAGTTCAAAAAGAGTGTAGGAGCTATAGGATAGGGCAGCTATCTCCGCTGTATGATATAGAGAGTCTATCTCCCTAATAACCTGTGGTTTTGTGGGGATTTGACTAGAGTTCCATCTAGCCGCAATGAGGAGCCTGCTTGCCGCAATTATGTTAGAAGCTAATCTCGAGGATACTGTATTGTTGGGCCATATGGGGAGGTTAAGTAGTGCAGTAGATGGGGTTAGGACTACCTCTTTATGTATAACCTCAGTTATTATTTTTTCAACTATCTTCCAATAGCGTTGTATACTGGGGCATTGCCACCAAATATGTAGATATGATCCCACATGTAGACCACATCTGCAACAATTATCTGTCACACTATTAAGCCATTTATGCAGAAGTACAGGAGTACAGTACCAACGGGACACCACTTTATATGAATTCTCCTGTACCTTTACACAAGGTGAGGGACCATGAGATCTGCAATAGATCAGTTTAATTTGAGTTTCTGTAAATCCGATATGTAGATCACGTTGCCATAAACTCAGGAAGGCTCTTTTGACGTGTGCTTGGTCGTTCAATAGAAGTTTATATAAAAGGGATAGCAATCCACAAGGTTCTTGTATCTGTGCACATAAATTCTCAAAGAGAGTTAAGGGTCTGGTCAGGGGTGTTCGTTTTATATGTTTTCGGACATAGGTCTTCAATTTATGTATTGAAGGATAGACATATTGGGTATGCCATCCGATTGTTGTATTTCCTTGTAAGAAAGAAGTGCTCCATCAGAAAACACCTGTTCTAGTGGGATAGTAGGGGAGTGTGTTATGTTAGGAATGATATCATTAGTATGTAGGGTGTTCGTCAACAAAGTGCCCACAATATCTTGAAGGGTTAGGATAGGTGAGAGATGGGATTAGTGTGGTGTTTTCTTTAGCCCAAACATTGACAACTGCTTTAGTTAAAGCGTTGGTAAAGTGAAGAGATTTGTCATGAAAGTCCATCATTAATGCCAATAGGCGGATGGGCATAGGGGCAGTTTGTTCCTCTATTATAGACAGCCATAATTTCTGATGAGGTTTACGAATCCATTCTACCTCCCTAGTCAGCATAGCCGCTCTGTAGTATCTTTGAATGTCAGGTGCACCCATGCCTCCCCTGTCTCTTGGTAGTGCAAGTGTTTGGTAATTTATCCTGGGGTGTCTATTTTCCCATATATAGTTAATGAAAAATGAATGGATTTTGTTTAAGATACGGGTTGGGATACATATAGGTAACATCTGGGAGAGATACAGAAACTTTGGTAGTATTAAACTCTTAAGGAGATTCTTCCGTCCGAAGAGAGAAATGGGGCTCTCCAGGATTTAACCGTTTCTATTGCTGCCTCCAGTGACGGTAAAACATTAAGGTCTAGTAGCTCTTTAGTCGTACGGCCTATTTTAATACCTAGATAGGTAATATATTTGGATGACCATTTGAATGGATATTTTATTTTATAATTTGCTATGGAGGTTTCAGCTACATTTAAACTCAACGCTTCCGAGAGGTTGATTTTATAATTTGACAAACATCCATAGTGGTCTAATATCTGCATCAAGGCAGGGATGCCTCTGTCAGGGTCAGATAAAATCACCAATAAATCGTCCACAAACGCTGCTGACTTATGGTGTGTCTTTTGTAATTGAATGCCTCGAATTTCCTCACTCCGTTGGATATTTCGCAGTAGTGGTTCCATCACCAGTACGAACAAGAGTGGGGACAAAGGGCATCCCTGCCTCGTACCATTTCCTATCTCAAATGGGTCTCAAAGCATGTTGTTGACCCGTAAACGTGCCGAAGGGGAGGAGTACATTTTAAATATAGCTTCTATAATCTAAAGAGGTATGCCAAAAGCTGTTAGAGTACCCCTTAGAAACGTCCCCAACCCTGTCGAAGGCCTTCTCTGCGTCTGTGCTTAAGAGAACTAAAGGCTTATTACTCAATTTTGCATACTGTATTAGGTGCAAGATTCTACCGGCATTGTCCCTCCCCTCTCTTCCTCTCACAAATCCTGTCTGCTCTGGAGTGACAAGATAGGGTATCAGGCCTGTTAGGCGCCCTGTTATTAAACTAGCAAACATTTTCAGATCAACATTGAGCAGGGAGATGGGCCTGTAACTTCCACATAAAGTAGAATCCTTGCCCTCCTTATGAAGAAGAGAGATGTGTGCTTCAAGGGCTTGAGGGGGGAGAGAGTTACCGTTGAGAACTGCATTGCACATTTTCAGTAAATGTGGACTGAGTTCTGTAAAAAAAAGTTTTATAATAGAGTGTTGTGAAGCCATCTGGGCCAGGGGATTTCCCCTTAGAGCTCCTCGACAGGATAAACTTGAACTCTGAGTAGTCAAAGCGTCTGGACAACCAAGATTGCTGAGCATCGGACAATTGTAGTAAAGACAAAGACGTCAAAAACGTCTCCACCTCCTTCTTCCTCTGTGTTATGCTCGCCTCTGGCTCATGAAGTTTTAGCTGATATAAATTTTTATAAAAAGTTAAGAATTCATCAACTATATGGTTATAATTTTGTGTTGATTCTCCCAACTCCATCACAATTTTATGAATGAATGTACAGGATTGTCTGCGTTTTATCAGGGAGACCATTAGTTTTGAAGCCTTGTCTCCATGTACCAGGAGGCGATTATTCCAGGAGAAGTATTTTGCTGCTTGTTTATTAAGTAGGGTTTTCAACTGTTGTCTATACTCGGTTAATTTAGTTAAGGTTATTGGCATTAGCATTTTTTGGTGTTGGGATTCTAGTTTGGCAATTTCCCTATAGATAGTTTCCATTTCAGCTCTCCGCTGCTTATGAAGAAACGAAGCAGCTGAAATAATTGTTCCCCTGATCGTAGCTTTATGTGCTTCCCAAACTATGGTCGGGTCTACATCTGGAGTGTTATTTATAATAAAGTAGTCTGTTATAGCTGTCCGGATTTTACATTTGATATCATCTAGGTTAAGAAGAGATTCGTTTAATCTCCAAGTGCGGACTGTGGGGAAGTGATTTCCAAACTCTAGTTTCATCGTCACCATATCATTGTCTGAGTATAAAGCTGGAAGAATATCAACATCAGAGATATTAGGGAGAAGTGTCCTCGACACAAACAGATAGTCCAGACGGTGGTAGTTATTGTGGGGATGGGAATAATATGTGTAGGTTCTGTCCCGCGGGCGGAAGTATCGCCATGCATCTATCAACCCTGCATCTAGGAGAGAAGACTTAATGCGGGCTAGGTCTTGTAATGAAATATTGCTTTTTCCGGAAGATGTATCCCATAAGGGTTCCAGTGCTACATTTAGATCTCCCCCCAACACGACAGAGCCCTCTGAAAATAAAGAAAGTTTACGGAGGCTTTTGTTCACCCATGTTGATTGTTTTTTATTAGGGGCGTATATATTCCCAGTGTTACTAGATTGCCCCCTAAGAGGCCTTTTGTAAAGATATAACGACCTTCTAGATCAGGGGTCTCAAACACGCGGCCCGAGGGCCGCATGCGGCCCCTGGGGCTTCACTGTGCGGCCCGCGGCACCTTGGACAGCTTAATGATGCATCACCCCTGTGCAGTGGGCCGCTGCAGTCCCTGCTGTGTTATGACTTCCGGCCGCGGCACTAACAAGCTCTGCCACTCAGCAACTTCAATGCAAGCTGTCAGCCAATGAGAGGCCCGCAGCTGACAGTGGTGTATGACGTCACCTGCGGGTCTCTGGCTGGCAGATTGCATTGATCTTGCTTGGCAACAGAGCTTGTTTAAGTGGCGGCTGGAGGTTGTCATAGCAGAGCGGAGGCCGGAAGTCAGCACAGCGGGGATCGCAGCGGCCCCCTGCACTGGAGCGGTGCATCATTAAAGTGAGAAAAGTGTGTGTGAGAGGGCTAGTGTGTGAGTATGTGTGTGTGAGTGAGTGTGTATGTAGTGTGTCTGTGTGTGTGTGAGAGAGAGTGTGTGAGTGTGTGTGAGGATGTGTGTATAAGAAAGGGTGTGTGAGAGTGTGTATGAGGGTGTGTGTGAGTGTCAATGTGTGTATGAGAGTATGTGTGTGATTGTGAGAGTATGTGTGTGCGTGAGTAAGGATGTGAGGATGAGGATGTGTGGATGTGTGAGAGTGTGTGTGTGAGGGTGTGTGAGAGTATATGTGTGAGGATATGGGTTTGCATGTTAGTGTGAGTGTGAATGAGTGTGTATATGTGAGTGTGTGTGTGAGGGTGGGTGTAAGTGTGTACAAAGAAAGTAAACCAGGATGGGGGGCACCACTATAAAAGTAGATCAGGATGGGGGACATCACTACAAAAGGGGACCAGGATGCGGGACATCACTATAAAAGTGGTCCAGGATGGGGGACATCACTACTGAAGGGGATCGGGATGGGAGACATCAATACTAAGGGGGATTGGGATGGGGACATCAATAGAAAAGGGGATCAGGATAAGGGACATCACCACTAGAGGGGATCGGGATGGCAGACATCACTACTAAGGGGGATTGGGATGGGGGACATCAATAGAAAAGGGGATCAGGATGAGGGACATCACTAGAAAAGGGGATCAGGATTGAGGACATCACTAGAAAAGGGGATAAGGATGGGGAAATGACTAGAAAAGGAGATCAGAATCGGGGGCAGTACTACATGATGAGGACATTACTACATGAAGGGGACCAGGATAGAGACATTACGACAGGATGGGGGCATTACTACAAGAAGGGGATCAGGATTTGTACTTTACTACATTGAGCAAAAAGTTCTGGTATTGCTAAAAATATCATTTAGTCCTACAAGGGATGCGGCCCCCAATATAAATTTTTTCCTATATGCGGCCCACCAAACCAGCTGAGTTTGAGACCCCTGTTCTAGATCTATGAGGCTATCATGTAGTAAGAAGGGGGTGTGCTTCGTAAACGCTATAGCAACTCCCTTTGCTCCTTTCTGAGGTGTAAAAGCATGGAACCATACATTATAGAAATGTTTATCAAAGTTTGGGACCTTTTCTTTTCTAAAGATAATGTCATATCTTTTTTTTTTTTAAATAATGCAATGTTTGGGATCTGGGGATCGGTGAATTGAGACCGTGAACATTGTGTGAAGCAACATGATACAACTTACATAAAGAAGTCATGGCGGGTATTGCAAAATGGTCAATATTAGCTGTTGTTGACATTCCGCGGAGTCCTGGAGAGAGATAAGGATGAGGTAGGGGAGAAAGAGAATACATAGAAGAGAAAAACAAAGTATCCATGACTAACAAACTAAATTGTGGTAAGAATGTCAAACTCTGATAAAAATCAGGCATTAAATTTTGAACAAAGCTAGAAACCGACGTACAGGTTTTCTTTAAAGCGTTAAGTATTATATAGATCAATGGTATCTTGACTATATCTTTTCGTCCTTACCAACAGGAGTAATATTGTACATAAGAATAAAGACATCTACAGTGGCCGACCACGTTTTAAAGGTAGGAGAAGGGGGGAGGGATAGAAGGGGTGGATTGGGCGGGAAGGAGGGGGAGAGGTATAGGGAGTAGATTGGGGGAAGAATTATATTACGGGGTGGGGGGAGAGGTGAGAGAGGGTCTATATAAGTAGAGGTATGTCGGCACTGCGAGTCATATAGAACAACAATATACGATGGTGACTAATATGAGAATGAAACAGTCATTTTCTGTGAAGTCTATATCTTCCATAGAAACTATAATGTCCTATAAAAGAAGAAAAAAAAAGAAGGAGAGAAGATTGGAGAAAACAATAGAAAAGGCATGAAGTTCTCGGAATCATTTAATCCGGCTGAACCGTCTCCATCCGCGGCACTCACTGTTTTGACCGATCGGCGTCTTGATCTCTGTGATTTCGGTGTTAGGTTTGTTTGCCATTGCGGAGGGGATTTAAGGGGTTTCATCAAGTATGCTGTGGAAACAGTTTCCAAGTTAGGATATTGTTCCAGTTCTATGTTGAACTCCTGGCACAACTTTTTAATATCAGCAGAAGTGTGCCCTTGGAGATTTTTGCTGTTGGCTGTAATGGAGATGCCAAATGGGAAGAGCCACCTATATGGAAAGTGTTTTTGTTGTAGGGCAGAGGTAAATGGTTTTAGAAGCCTTCTTTTGGCTAAGGTGATTGGGGATAGTTCTTGTTATATGTGTATCACCGAATCATTGCAGGAAATGTTTGTAGCCTCCTGAGCTCTCCTCAGAACTAGATCCTTGGTTCTATAATCTAGGAAACGACACAGCATGTCTCTTGGAGATTCAGATGGAGGGGGTCTTGGACGGAGTGCTCTGTATATTCTCACTAGTTCCATTTCTTTTGGATCGTCAGGTAATAAGATAGAGCGGAGGACATCTATAACCGTTGGGGTCAGCGCATCTCGACCTATTGACTCGGGACGCCTTTCAGGCGCAGGTTGTTGCACCTTTCCCTGTTCTCGTGATCGTCTAGAGTCGTGTAGATGTTATTTAGGTGATCATCATGTTGTTGAAGACTTAATAAAGTAGTATTTGATTGTTGGACTATCTCCACCTGTGAGGTTTCCAGTGAGTCTACTCGGTGACCCATTTGTGCTAAGTCTCTTTTGATATCTGATAGTTCTCTGACCATTGGTTCAAGCGCTTTGCTTAGGGTTCGTTTAAGGAATGATCTTGTTATCAGTTGGTGTTTGTTAGTGTCCTCTATATCTTGGTCACTGTCCATCTCTGACTCCGAATGGTCTTCCACCAAGAGACGTCTGGATGTTTGAGACAGTGAGGGCATATCAATCTGCTTCTTTAAGTACTTATCTAAGTCTGGTTGAGAAGCATTGGTATTGGATTTTGTAGATGACTTCACAGATTTTGCCGCAGATTTCACCATCGTGTAGTTTTATAATGGTCTAATCATATATAATTCTTTTATTCATCAGTTCCTGCTGTGTGCACTAGATGGCGCACATGTTAAATTAATGTCCAGAATCTGGAATATATGATGATAGTGAGAGATCCAGGGCTATTGTACTGGAGCTTAAAGTCCCAAGTGTGGCAATAGGGACAAATAGGTAGGTTTTGTGAGGTTTTATTAAGTTCAGTATGTGTCCTGGGATAGAAATGAGTCCTGTCTTGCACTCAAGAGCAGAGTAGTTATTAAGGCAGGGTCTTATGCTTGTTGTTTGTTCTGTGATCTAGACAGGGTGTTGGGTATTAAGAAGATGTTATGTCAGGAAACCAGGGGTTAACTTTAATGCCCTCCCAGCTCCGATGCACGGTTCTGTTATAACCAGATACACAGTCAACTCAGGTAGCTATACTCTCTCCAAGAGGGGAATGTCTCCAGCCTGTTTTGATCACAAGGGAAGGTGGTGTAAAGAGTTAATTCCCTGTTTTCCTGCCTGGGCTCTTGTCACCCCCTGTGATGTATCTCAGTTTGTTGCCCGACCCCTCTGGAGTGTTAGGTCTCCCTCAGCGATTTTAGTGTCTTAAGGCTTAAACAGTGGGGGGATGGGGGGTGCCCTGCTTTGTGCTGCCAGCCCTGTAGCAGATGCCACCTGCACTTACCCGCTCTTGCGGTTCCTCAGACAGTGGGACCGGTGCTGTAGCATCGAGGCACTGTGTTAACCGAGCTGTTAGGTCCGGATCCGGGTCACCGCTCTCTATATTACCGCCACTGTGTAATGGTTGTGGGGACGGAAGTGCTGGCTGCTCCCACTGATATGCGCTCCCAGAGCCGGCCGGTCTCTCTGCGTTATATATGGATAGTCCAGGCAGTGGTTGCGGGTGTCGGTTATGACCCGTGCGGCCCCTGTCAGCAGTATGGAGGCAGTGAGTGTCTGCTGGAAGCGGGGAATGACACCCGGCAGCACGTGGTATACAAGCAGGGGGCTCAGATCGGACCAGCCTGCATCTTGTGTAGAGGTGATCGGATTGGTTCAATCTTGGGTTCCTCAGGTGTAAATATGTGGCAGGGTGCAGCTGCCACATAGTCTGGGGTAAAATGGGTACTCTGGAGTGTTGGATGGCTTTGATGGTGTTCTCTGCCTGGAAGCTCCGTCAAATGTGACTTCCTGAGGTGGCGGCCATCTTGGATCTCCCTTACCTCTTCATACAAGCTTATCAGATTAGTTTGACAGGAACAGTCCCTCGTAAAGACATGTTGATATTGGGTCATGAGGTTATTTTTCTTCAGATACTCCAGTATAGCATGTCTTAGAAAACCCTCTAGGATTTTACCTACAGTAGAGGTTAAGCTTACTGGCCTATAATTTCCAAGTTCAGTTTTTGTCCGCTTTTTGAACATTGGCACCACATTTGCTATATGCCAGTCCTGTGGTACAAACACTGCTATTATGGAATCTCTAAATATTAAAAATAACGGTCTATCTATGACGATACTTAATTCCTGCAGTACTCTTTGGTGTATCGCATCCGGCCCTGGGGATTTGTCAATTTTAGTGATTTTTAGGCGGTGCCGTACTTTTTGCTGCGATAAGCAGGTGACATTTAATGGAGAATTTTTGTTGTCACTGATCATGTTGTCTGTCATGGGATTTTCTTGTGTAAATAGTCTTGAAAAAAGTCATTTAGCATATTGGCTTTTTCCTCATCCACCATTTCACCCAGACTATTTTAAGGGGATCAACACAATCATTTTTTAGTTTCTTACTATTTATATAGTTAAAAAATATTTTTGGATCTTTTTTACTTTCTCTGGCAACGAGTCTCTCTGTCTCAATCTTTGCTGCCTTGATTTGTTATTTTTACAAATGTTATTTAATTTTCTGTATTTATTTAATGCTTCATCACTACCTACTTGCTTTAATTCCCTAAATGCTTTCTTTTTGTCACTTATTGCGCCCCTTACAGCTTTATTTAGCCATAGTGGTTTCCTCCTATTTCTAGCATGCTTATTCCCATAGGGTATATATTGTGTAAAGGTCTACCATTTGCTTTGTGTACCTTTATGTCTCAGGATATCATCCAGTTTATTACACTAAGATCATCTCTTAACCATTGGAAATTTGCCTTCCTGAAGTTTAGTGTCCTTGTAGCCCCTCTACTACACATCTCATTAAGGATACTTGAAAACTTATTACTTTGTGATCACTATTACCCGTATATTTGATATGCGGTCCGGCCTGTTGGTTAATTTTAGGTCTAGCAGTGCCCTCCTTCTTGTTGGGTCCTGAACCAGTTGAAAAAGATAATTGTCTCTCATAATTGTCAAAAAACTTTTACCTTTGCTGGAACAGCAGGTTTCTGTTCCCCAATGTATTTCAGTGTAGTTGAAGTCCCCCATAATAATGACTTCACCCTGTGGCTCTGCTTCATCTATTTGTTTTATGAGGATATTCTCCTCCACTTCCATTATTGTTGGAGACTTATAACAAACCCCTATCAGTAATTTATTATTTTTCCCCCTCTTCTTATCTCCACCCACAGGGACTCTACATTTTCATTAGATTCACATATATTATCACGCAGGATGGGTTTTAAGGATGATTTTACACATAAACACACACCGCCCCCTCGCTTATTTGAATGGTCATTTCTGAACAGACTATAGCTCTGTAAATTAACAGCCCAGTAATGGCTCTCGTCCAGCCATGTCTCCGATATCCCCACCATGTCATAGTTATTTTCCAACATAATTAATATATAAATTACAAATAAATAACAGAAACTGCTGATTTCAAAGTCATGATTTAATCTCCTCAATTCTAAAGACTTTAGTCTCTCAACCCAAAACATTTCTCTCTGTTTGAGAATATCAATAAGATTCCCTCCTCGCCTGTTTACCCTTTCTTTTCTAGTCGAGAAAAAAAAACATACTCACACAGCACTCACATGACATTCAGATACAAGGTGAGAAACAAAAACACATACGCGCACGACATACGGATGCTGGATGGGGAAAAGCAGATGACACTCACCTACTTTTCCAGGCAGAGAATCTAGGAAATGTTATATACGCAGATGTGAACACACTCTCTAAACAACAATGGTAGTGTATTTATGCAGAGCAATTACACAGCAGCTAGATCCATCTGTAAAAGGTCAACTGTGATGGGTCTGAAGCAGTTTGCTACTGCTATGTTTGACCACAATCTGTATTTAGTTCTGGCAGTACAACACAGTGTAGTGATTATAAAAAATCACATGTCTCCTTTTGCGTAGAGATTTTCCACTCTTTATTTATTTTGGGTGTGATTTAATAACTATTTAAATATCTGCTAAACATAGAAAATGAAAGCATTCATCCATGCAGTTGAGTAGTGTTTTACCACTAACCTTTGTGTAATGACAATATATAATTAGGTTTTTACACTTTGCATTTTTGATTTGCCTCAATAATGATTTTTTGCATTATTTTCCTGCCAGGAAAGTTTCAACACTATAGTATTATCATGACCAACTGTTTTGAATTGTACATTTTTTCGTAGTAGTCATTTTGCTCATCTGTAGAAGATATGTATCCAGAATTTACTTAAAGGGGTATGCCAGGGAGATAAAAATTGTACTACTGTCCTTGCCCCCATAAACAATAAAGATGAGATATTCAATGCAATCTTATATCCTCACAATACCTGTAATTCAGTGTGACATGACAGCTGCTCTAACTGCTTCCCCCTCTCCTCTGGGACATTTAGTCCCACATCAGGGGGGCCTGCTCCCTGCTATTAGTAATAGTGAGACTCTTGATAATATTCACTTCTGTACCATAACAAGCGGTGTGGTCAGGCCCCCTGATATCTGATGTAATGTCCCAGAATGGTGCATGGAGAGTAGCTCCTGTGTCACATTGAATTACAGGTATTGTGAGGCTATGGGACAGTATTGTGCATCTCATCTTTACAATTTATGTTCAATCTTTGTTTATTAGTGTAAACACAAATAAGGTATAATATGCCAACAATTCAATATATGTCTGTACACGACACCATCTCTTATATCACATACCAATGACATAACTAGTCCAAGGGTATCAAAATTAAACAGGTGTCAATTTTGAAATAATGGTACAACTCGGAGATCAGAATGATGCTTATCTCCATGTGGAAGTCTGTTTATGTTCTCTGTTGAGGCTCCACAATCTAGAGTCCATATTATTTTCGGATCTGACTTGACCATATTAACTGAGATTAGACCTTGGTCAAGGATGTCTTTATCTTTAGCATACTATATGCTTCTGCTAACTAGCATTAACCATATATTCCTACATAGTTATATGCGTAAAACGTTGTACACAACAAGGTAACAGCATCTTCAGATTTACATAACATAAAATGTAAAACTTTGACGTTCAATACTTTCGAGTACATCTGGATACTCTGATAATTTTTATTTTTCATATTGTGTGGGGGAGGGAGAGTAGGGGAAGGGGAAAGAGAAAAGAGAAAAGAAGTATAAAGTAGAAGATAGTAGCTAAGATTCTGGGTCACTTGAAATTTTGTGTTTCAAAGACCACACACTTCCACTGAGTCTATCCCTGCATGTCACCTCGCACCTATTCTGCCCGCTCCGCGAACACATTCCCAAAAGCTGGGAAACTAAGGAAAAGCACCCAGGGGCTCCATATGGGCAGATATCTATCCCTGGCATCAGTGACCTCCGCCGTAAGCTCCTCCATCCGGTGGATTTTGTGCATCTCTCCCAGCCATTCCGCCAAACTAGGAGCATGTGCCGTTTTCCAATGTCTCGGTATGACTGATCTCACTGCCATGAAACACAATCATAATAGATCAGATTTCTGGGATTTTATAGATCTAGGCAGTAGAGACAGGAGAGCCACCGATGGTGTTCTCTCGGGTTCTTGCCCATTGATTATCCTATATATCTCAAAAACCGAGTGCCAGAATGGTTGTATTTTTCTACACTCCCACCAGATGTGTATCATAGAGCCACCATCTGCTCCGCATCTTCAACAACTATCCGGGACGGAGGGGAAGGCCGTGTGTATGTTGACTGGGCAATGATACCACTGAGATAAAATCTTGTAATTCCTCTCCTGAGCCAAATATGCCATTGAGACCTTATGTGTAAATAGACACGCTTTCCTCCAATCCTCCCCGGACAGCATGGCTCCTACCTCCTCTTCCCATCTGTCAAATAATTTGGGAATAAATGGTTGAAATCAGGTGCCTGGGTGGGGATTCCAGTACGTACAGCTCCTCAAATTGTGTCTGGTTAACTAAAAAATTCTTGTCAAGGCTGTTTTTTGTCACAAAGGATTGCAGTTGGGCGTACTCCATCCAAGACACTCCAGAGTTTGCATCAGCCAAAGAATGAATAGGAGCAAGAGCCCCATCCTTCAAGACATGTAACATACGCAGCTCATCACTTCTGCACCATCTCAAAAAAGAATTTGCTTGCAATGCTGGAGGAAAGAGGGATTATGGAGGATTGGAGTGAGGGGTCCCCACCTGTTAAATAGCACCCCCTTCTGACCTCCCTGTCCCATATCTTCAAAGTAATGGATTGGATGGTAATCCTGTCTCCATGCCCAATTTGGGTCTATCAGTAGGGGAAATCCAAGGCATACACCAAAGTGGGGTATCAATGCCTCCCTGCTCCACCGTCAGCCACTGCTTGGAGACACGATGGTACTGCCAGTCAAATAGCCTCATCAAAACAGCAGCTTTATAGTAAGTTCTGAAGGTCGGCAGGCTAGCAACACCTCTGAGCTTGTGACGGTATAGAATGTTGATGCCAATTCTCAGTCTCCGCCTACTCCAGATAAATCTAGAAATTGTCGTTTGCAATTTTACAAAAAAGTGAGGAGGAACGTCAATTGGGGCCGTCTGAAAAAGAAACAGGAATCTAGGTAAGAAGTCCATCTTTATCGCATTCATGCGATCAAACCAAGATATCCGTCTTTTATCATACTTCTGTAAGTCTCTGACCATTCTCTGAAGCAGGGGAAGATAATTCATGCTAAACCACTTGGCTGGATCACTGGGTACCATAATCCTTAGGTATTTTAGAGCATCTCGCTGCCATTCAAATGGGAAGTGTTCAGTGAGGTGCACTTTTTCACTCTCCGGGAGGGAAATGTTCTGTTTTAGTAATTTTAACTTTAAAATTGCTAAATTTGCCAAGTTCATCAAATAATTTGAGCAAGGAAGGGAAAGAAGTACGAGGTCACGTAACAAACAGGAGTAAATAGTCAGCGAATAGTGCCGCCTTATATTGCTTTTGGTCCCACTCCAACCCTCTTATGTACGGGTTTTGCCTAATTGCTATGGTAAGGTGCTCCACTATAATGATATAAATCAATGGGAATAAAGGGCACCCTTGCCGAGTCCCATTTCTAATCAAAAAAGATGGGGGTAAGCCACCATTTGCTCGGACCTTTGCTGTGGGGCAACTGTACAGGGACATTACCCTAGTCAAGAATCTGTCCCCCAGACGTATCCTCTCCAGAGAGGCCTTCATGAACCGCCAATTGATGAGGTCGAGAACTTTTTCAGAGTCCACTGAGAGCAGACACATTGGGATAGCTCTGGCCCTCAACCGTGCCATGAGCAACATTAATTTATTAGCATTTTCTCTAGCCTCTCTCCCTTGGACGAATCCTACTTGGTCAATATGTATGATAGTTGTGAGGAGAGGAGCTAATCGGTTGGCAAGCAATTTAGAGAACAATTTAATATCGATGTTTATCAATGAGATAGGTCTGTAATTTTCTGCCTCGATGTGGTCTTTGCCAGGCTTAGGGATTACACTAATATGGGCCTCAAGCGATTGAGGTGCCCAAGAATTCTGGGGGAAAATCGTGTTATAGACCTTTGTCAAGAACGGAGCGATCTGGGAGCCAAACTGCTTCAAAAATTTAGGGGTAAAACCATTGGGTCCCGGGCTTTTCCCTCCCAGAGATTGTTAAATAGCCTCAAGCACCTCTGCTTCAGAGAAATCGATCTCTAAATGGTCCACATCACAGGAGTTCAAAGTCGGGGGCACTGTTCTGTCAATGTAGGTCATAGTTTTTCCCATAGCCCGCATCGGGTCCATGTAGTCATAGTGTCCCTTTATATTGTAAAGACGACTATAAAAGCCGCAAAATGTTTTTAGGATTCCGTCTGGGTTTTGAGCAATATCTCCTCCCGGTCGTCTAATTTGGGGTATATATCCAGGGGTCCCCCTCGGGTGTAGTACCCTTGCCAGCGGTCTTCCACATTTGTCCCTCAATTCGTATAGAAACCTATGGAGTCTCTCCTTGCCACGTAGATACTTTTGATCAATGAGGCTTCTCAGCTCATCTCTAGCCTTGGTGAGGTCGGCTAAAGTCTGCTATGTGAGGGTCTGCTTATGTGAGCATTCTAAGTCTGCGATCTGTTGTACTAGGGATTCTATTTTTTCAATTTTGTCTCGCTTAAGTCTAGAGCCATGTTTTAATAGGACTCCCCTCACTACGCACTTCAGTGCCTACCATAGAAGTGGGGCAGCTGTATCTTTATCATTTATGAGGGTAGGGACATTGGAAGATGGTTTTATCTCCCAGAAATTCCCTTTAAAAAGAACCTATAAAGTAAAAAAATTCTACTACAGATATGAGGTTAAGGGTAAAGCCATACTTGCATCAAAGTCGTCATGCTAGTGCAATGCGAGAAAAACAATCAGGTCAGATTGGTAACTTTTTCCTCCACTGAACTCAGACTGCATGTAAAAACGCAGTATGATGCGATTGCACATGTATTGTACATGCAAGTGGCAAATGCAAGTCAAAGGGTGCAATAAAAAAATCACACAGCACGTGGACAGCACACTGACTGGACACAGAGCGTTTTTAGCATGGTCTTTCCCATGCTGGAAAAAGTTAGAATAGAATAGGCAGATAGATAGTATAGATAGATAGATAAAAGCAGATACCTAGAACATATTACCAGTGTCCCACTGCTGCTTCCAGGACCACTCATTAAGCTTCATGCATATTCACTGCATCGACCAGCAACAATCACAGAAACTCACACTCTGTGAGAGTGTCTGTGATTGGTTGTTGCAATCAAACTGCATTTCCTTAATGTGGACAGTGATTGTGCATGGTTGTTGCACACATTAGTGTATGGCAATCAACCTGCCATCACAGTGTGTTAAATAAATGAATAATTAAAAAATGCGTGAGACTTCGCAGTATTTTTCAGTCTAGCCCAGTGAAAGTGGACAGCTGCAAGCTGCCACCCTAAGCTGACTCATTTTACCTTGGCCGGCAAAAAAATGTGCGGGCTTTGCCCTATTTTTACTTGCTAGCTAAGGTAAAACTAGGCATCTGAGGGCTAGTATTCTCACCAGCGTGAGAGGCCATTGTTTTAGGGCCCCCATGCTAAAGAATAGCAGCCCACAGCAGCCCCTGAAAATGGTGCATTTATTGTAGCGCCATTTCCAGGCACTTTAAAAGGCTCTTCCAGTGGCCCTGGTGGTGGTGGCATGCTGGATAATAAGTGGTTGTGTGTTAGACATTAATAAAATTGTATCTTTTTTGAAAATTTAAAAAGGTTGCATCATTGGCTTGGCATCCCTCTTTTGTCAGCTTCTCACGGCAAACAGGGGAGCAGTACCGCTGGACTCTCAAGCATCTAAATGATTTAACTGTGGCATTCCAGGACCCTGATGACCTCACAATGGAGCTCGGGATGGGATGTAAACACTTACATCAATTACCTATGACTGAAAGTAAGCAAAATATTTCCTCAGGCGCAGCACCACAGACAGAGGAACAAACCTCAGGACATGACATCCACCCGAGGGCCCAGGCTCGAATCCCCAAAAGGATAGACAAACAAGATCAGGGGCGGACATACCACTTGTGCCGCCGGTGCATTGAACCAGGGCCCTGAGTGGGAGGGGGCCCCCAGGAGGCTCCAGCACTGCTAGCTGTTGTCCATATGGCTAATTTGTACGCTATGCAAATTAGACATGTGGAGCAGTGGAGGCGCAAGGCAACAGCCGTCCCACTATCCCTGTGATTGTGTGTGGTGGCGGCGGCAGCATCCCAGTATCCATTGGGTACTGGGACGCTGCACTGATTGCACTGTTGACTGTCACTTCTAGGTTCCATGAAGGCTGGAGCTCAGCTAGCTTTCTCTGACCCAGAAGTGACAGTGCTGCTGCAGCGCTTTGACCATGGACGCACTGGGCCATGGTGCAGAGATGTATTTGCCTCCAAGCTGATTAGGGTCACTGGCACTGTAGTTTTAAATGTGTCCCGATGCCAGCAGTCCGCATCCCAGTAGTCACTGCTTCCCACACGATGACCTCCTTCCTCCCGCCAAGAACAGCTTCCGCTCTTCAGCTGTATGGCGGATCAGACATCCTTCAATGTCTTAAGCATACTGATATGATCGGGGCAGAAGATTGGGCTGTTGTACACTGATGAGAGGAGGCTACAGGACGCTCTGCTGAGTGGGAGGGGGATTTATTGCTGCAGTTTAACCTCTTACAGGTCAGGTCCTGGTGTGAGGGTCAGGTCATCAGCTCCTGGATCTGTCTGAGGGGTCAAACTGCCACCACGAATCACATCATTCCCCAGATAGACACTGCAGGCCTATCACAGATAATGGATATACTACACTAGATGGTGGCCCGATTCTAATGCATCGGGTATTGTAGAATTTCTAGAATATGTATGTAGTTGACATACTGTGACTGACAGAACTTGTTCAGTCAACATGAATGAACTACATATATGTATATATACTATAGCAGCGCTATAGTATATAGCGGTACATTACAGTATATGTATAGCAGCGCTATGGTATATGGCAGTACATTACAGCACATGTATAGCAGCGCTATGGTATATGGCGGTACATTACAGCACATGTATAGCAGCACTATAGTATATGGCGATACATTACAGCAGTGCTATACACGGTGTTCCAAATTATTATGCAAATTGGTTTTAAGTGTCATAGGGTTTTATTTTTATTTTTTTCAATGAAACCCATTGATGGTATTGTGTCTCAGGGTTCTTTGGATCATTGAAATCAATCTCAGATACCTGTGATAATTGTTTTTGGCAGGTGAGCCCAATAAAAGGAAAACTAGGTGTTCCACAATATTACACAGGCCACAGTTTTCAAATAACATGGGAAAGAAAAAGGATGGCTCTGCTGCCGAAAAGCAACAAATAGTGCAATGCCTTGGACAAGGGATGAAAACATTTCATATTGCACGAAAACTTAAGCGTGATCATCGTACTGTGAAGAGATTTGTGGCTGATTCTGAGCACAGATGTGTGCGTGCAGATAAAGGCAGAATGAGGAAGGTTTCTGCCAGGCAAGTTCAACAGATTAAGAGAGCAGCTGCTAAAAAGGCCTTACAAACTAACAAACAGATATTTGAAGCTGCTGGTGCCTCTGGAGTCCCTCGAACCTCAAGGTGTAGGATCCTTCAAAGGCTTGCTGTGGTGCATAAACCTACTATTCAAACCACCCCTAAACAGTGCTCACAAGCAGAAACAGTTGCAGTGGGTCCAGATATGCATGAGACTAACTTTCAAACAGTCTTGTTTACTGATGAGTGCCGAGCAACCCTGGATGGTCCAGATGAATAGAGTAGTGGATGGTTGGTGGATGCCACCATGCCCCAACAAGGCTGCGACGTCAGCAAGGAGGTGGAGGAATCATGTTTTAGACTGGAATCATTGGGAAACAGCTGGTAGGCCCCTTTAAGGTTCCTGAAGGTGTGAAAATGACCTCTGCAACGTATATAGAGTTTCCAACTGAGAACTTTCTTCCATGGTACAAAAAGCAAAAACGTGCCTTTAGGAGCAAAATCATCCTCATGCATGTCAATGCAACATCTCAGGCTACAAACAATACCTCTGTGCCATTGGCTGCTATGGACAAAAAAGGAGATAAACTCATGGTGTGGCCACCATCTTCCCCTGACCTCAACCCTATAGAGAACCTTAGGGGTATAATCAAGCAAAAGATCTATGAAGGTGGAGGCAGTTCACATCAAAACAGCAGCTCTGGGAGGCTATTCTGACATCATGCAAAGAAATACAAGCAGAAACTCTCCAGAAACTCACAATATCAATGGATGCTAGAATTGTGAAGGTGAAATCAAAGTAGGGTTCCTATGTTAACATGTAACTTGGCCTCTTAGGATGTTTTTGGAGTTAAATAGCTTTTTATTTCAGCGAATGTGACCTGTTAATGCTGCAAATTCAACAAATGAGCATTTTCAGTTCTTTCAAACATATCAAATGTTTACAAACTCTACTGTGCATAATAATTTGGAACAGTGCTTTTAGAGTTTTTTTAATTTTGAAAATGATACTGTTATCATAGGGAGATTACTTCAATAAAATGTGATAGATACTCTAACAGGTGATGACTTTTATTACACTGACTGTCATTTGCACCAACCATTTAGAAAAATCTGAGAAAAAGAACATTTGCATAATAATTTGGAACACAGTGTAGTATATGGCGGTACATTACAGTACATGTATAGCAGCGCTATGATATTGTAATGGATGCCCTCCACACCTTTTGGGTGGGCTGTCATCTTAATTGTCTGCTGCCAAATTGGATGCTTTGTCTGAGTGTATGCACGCCACCGAAAGAACCACGCTGACAACCATGTCAAGGTAGAGCTTAATGACAAAGACCTTTATTACGGGAGGGGTTAACAGTTTTATACGAATCCGTAAAAGGGATATTAAAAGGGGTGTTACTAGGGGTGATTGCATCATATTATGCTGAATCTACATTTTATTCTGAAAAAACATTCAATTATATTCTGTGAGTTAGTATTTCAATTTAGCCTTGAATTGTACAGTACATTCGGTCCATGCTGATAAGAGCTTCTGTGCAGCTAATTCCAAGACAGTGGAATTCGAAGGGAGGGGGAGGATGAGGATGAGGGATGCTGCAGTCTGCACACTGGAAGATTTCTGAATGACTTCTATAAGAGTTATATAAGTTATTAACTATTTATTGTCATAACATTCCCCCCTTTGGAGACATTCAAAATCTTATCCTAAATCTTTGCCTTAGGCGGCGGAGGGGGAAAAGGTAGAGGAAAGGGCAGGAGACTTCACCAACATTGAGACAAACCGTAATGTCGTAATCCCTTTGCAGTTGGCCTTAGCCGGACCCTAAACTGTCCCTATGCCATCTTCTAAGATGGATCTCAAGTTCTCGTGTTTCTCCAAGGGATCTTGCGGCAATGCAATGGCATCATTCTCAGGTATATATTTCTCCATCATCGAGGCCTCTGAGATCTGCAAACATTGTTGTCACTGTCTCCTTCATGGCATGAGACATCATCTTCTTGATGCAAGGTCTTACACAGCTTGAAATTAGAGCCACTACGAATAGAACACAAAGGATTATTATACCTAGTTTGATAAGTGCTCTCTGCCATCCATCCCACCACCCAAACCAAGTGTCCCATGGATCCTTAACATCAGAATTATGAGCTAATTCTTCTGACAGGTCTGTGAATCCTTTTAGGGCTATGCTCCCATCTACCCTTGGTCAGGATCATGTGGTCTGGCAGGCTTCTACCCCATTTACCTTTGCGTTCTTTTGCCTGGACTGGTCTATATCCCTCATATTACCCATAGCTGTTGTAGATCTCGTGTCGTGTGCATCTGTTTACTATGGTGTAGAAGTCAAACTGATATGTGACCCTTGTAGCTGTGGTACTAACATGATCTCCCATATGATCTCCCATATTCTCTCCTACATGACCTTCCACCATCTTGTGACCTGCTCCCCTCTGCTTTATACTGAGAGGTCTTTCCCTGAGGAAGCGAGCATTATGAAAGCGAAACACGTGTAGGATGACTGTCCTGTCCTTTTGTCTGTCCTGAACCTGTCTCTCCCACAACGGTGGACAACATGGGTAATTTTATCTCTGACTATCACACTTTGCAAAATACCCTTGATTTGCCTTATAGAAAACTATGTTTATGCCTTACCCTGATGATTGTTGTCCACAGGCTGTGGTGAGTTATATCAAATGTACCCCTGAACTATATGATTAGACACCACTGGCGTTCACTTGATATTAAAGAGAGATATAAATACCATATGTAACTTCCAAAAAGCATGCTTAAGGAGAGTATCAATGTGTTAGTCCTCTTATAAAAACTTTACAGAAGTTTTTTGGTCTTTGGTATACAATTTCTCTCTATCTGGTCACTGTACCAAACCTGGTGTCAATTTTTTACTGTTGTTCTGAGGGTCCTCATATCAGGTTCTTATATGTTCTATGTGCCCACCAAATGTATCGTTCCTGAAATGTATCCTGTAACTTTGTGACTTTTGTATAATGATTTTATGATGTCTATTAACTAAATAAATTTTGATATACTTTTGCACACAACAACTCCTCTGTTCTCCTGATTTTCAAATTGATGTTTGGAGGTGCTATATGAGAATAGCCAATGTTTATAATGATGATATTGAACCCTATGTATTTAATGAGTATGTATATCAGGATTAAGGAGCAAAACAACCATTTTTGGCTTCTGGATCTGGTGCCTTCTTGCAGTGTGATGCGTGGATCCATGTAGGCCTTCCTTCAACCTTCACAGCCATGGAGGTGACCAGCAGCACTTGGAAGGGACCGTCGTATCTGGGCTCGAGGGCACGTCTGCTGAATCTTTTGATGAGACCCCAATCTCCTGGCTGGATCTGATGGGTTCCTTCCACGCTTTGAGGATCTGGGAGATAGGAAAAAACTCGAGAATGTATTTTAGTCAAATGCTTTGTTAATTCGGTAACAAACTTAGTCAAACTGTCATACTGTAGGGTCAACTGTTGGGGGAAATACAACCCTAGTCTGGGGCACTTCCGAACAGAATCTCATAGGGACTTAGCTTAGTTGCACTAGCTGGGGAGTGTCTGACACTGAACAATGCGAGGGGAAGACTTTCATGCCATGGCTTCCCCGTTTCCTGCACTGCTTTCAACATTTTTGCCTTTAATACCCAGTTTCCTCTCTCGACCCTTCCTGAATTTTTGGGATGATACGGAGAATGAAGGGCTAACTCTGTCCCCAGGGCCTGCCATATATCTTTGGTCAGATTGGCTGTGGAATGCTGGCCCTTGGTCACTCTCTATGAGTTTCTGGGACCCCATATCTGCACACTATCTCTGAGAGGAGTTTCTTTGCAGTGGTTTTAGCAGATTTTTATCAGATTGGGTCTTCACAGGGAAAGCTTCTGGCCATCCAGAGAATATGTCCACGACTGCCAGTGTATATTCACATCCTCCTGAGGATGGCATCTGAATGTGGTCAATCTGTATGCGTTGGAAGGGGTACAAGGGTCTAGGTGTACACTTCTGTGGAGTTTTCTCTGTTTTTCCTGGGTTACACCGGGCACAGACTAGGCATCCTCTGGTGTAATTTGCTGCCATTGTTGAAAAGCCAGGTGCGTGGTAGTACTGTCTCACAAGATTGTGCATCTTCATTTTTGATTGATGGGTGGGGCCATGGGCCCATCTGGCAATCATTGGGTAGAGGGCTCGTGGGAGGCCTGGTTTTCTTTTCAGTAGCATCAGATGCTTCTTTTCTTGCACAGCTCCATCTTGGATCCATTTTTCCTTCCCTTCATTGGATGCTTGCTTCTGCAGGGTCAGGACCATGTTCTCCCAGGATTGTTCATCCGTCTTCTTCTTGTCCAGATCTTCTTCTTGTCCTGAGTCGTCTTCTTGTCCTAATCTTCTTCTTGTCCTGAGTCTTCTTCTTGTCCTGAGTCTGCCAAGAGATACAAGCAGAGGCGTAGCTAGGGGTTCAACACAAGGGGGGCGAAACATCATGAGTGGGCCCCCAGCCCTGGTGACCAGCAATAATCACACGTACAACCTAAAGCATGAACATTTATTTTAGTCAAATAGAAAACTGAATAACATTAACACTCAAGTTTGTTTAAATTCAAAAATAATAATGTAAATCATATTTTTAAAGAATAAATAAGCAACTAATTCAAAAATGTGGTGAACTATATTCCAGTGAAAACCACTTCTTCCTCTCCTCTGTCCTCCTGCACCCCGGTCCTCCTCTCCTCTGTCCTCCTGCACTTCCGTCCTCCTCTCCTCTGTCCTCCTGCATCCCTGTCCTCCTCTCCTCTGTCCCTCCTGCTGCTCGGCTGTCCTCCTGGACCCCCGTCCTCCTCTCCTCTGTCCTCCTGCACCCCCGTCCTCATCTCCTCTGTCCCTCCTGCTGCTCGGCTGTCCTCCTGCACCCCCGTCCTCCTCTCCTCTGTCCTCCTGCACTTCCGTCCTCCTCTCCTCTGTCCTCCTGCATCCCTGTCCTCCTCTCCTCTGTCCCTCCTGCTGCTCGGCTGTCCTCCTAGACCCCCATCCTCCTCTCCTCTGTCCTCCTGCACCCCGTCCTCCTCTCCTCTGTCCTTCCTGCTGCTCCTCTGTCCTCCTGCACCCCAGTCCTCCTCTCCTCTGTCGCTCCTGCTGCTCTTCTGTTCCCCTCGTTCTGCCCCTCTTTCCTCTTCTCCTGTCCCCTTGTTTCTGTCCCCCTGCACCTCTGTTCTCTTTTCCTCGGTCCCCCTGTTTCTGTCCTTCTGCCCCTCTATTTCTGTCCTACTGCCCCTCTGTTCCCCTGTTTCTATCCTTCTGCCCCTCTGTTTCTGTCCTACTGCCCCTCTGTTCCCCTGTTTCTGTCCTTCTGTCCCTCTGTCCCCGTTTCTGTCCTTCTGCCCCTCTGTTTCTGTCCTTCTGCCCCTCTGCCCCCCTGTTTCTGTCCTTCTGCCTCTCTGTCCTCTTCTCTTCGGTCCCAATGCGCCTCTGTCCTCTTCTCCACGGTCCCGCTGCGCCTCTGTCCTTTTCTCCTCGGTCCCCTCACATGGCCTCCGGACTGCTAGCGATACACCCCCCTGCTTCTCACTTGGCTGCCCCCCAGGGCAAGATCTGCCAGTCAGCCCCTGGGGGTCAGGTTCCCTTTAATAGAAGAAGAGCAGAGGTGAGCAAGACTATGACCTCTCTGACACTACACCTGAGCCACAAATCACTGGATGTGGGGATCTCTCTGTCCCCTGTCCTGCCAGTGCTGCTGTCCAGTGTTATCTGTAGCTCCATCATGTCAGGAGAGCAGCTCACCTCATCTCAGTGTCAGGATCTGCTGAGGAGGTGAACAGTGCGCTCTGACCTCTGCCTGTGATGGAGTTATAGATATAAAACACTGGACAGTGCAGCAATCACCAGGATATGAGGCAGAGTTATTGGCACAGGCCCGCATAGCCTGTCCAGAGATCACCACTTCCCTGCCTGGTGCTGCACTTAGGACTTTCACTTTCCCCTCTTCAAAATAGGGGGGGAAGGTGCTAGCAGAGAATTCGGCGGGCCGGGGGGGGGGGCCTTCGCATGTACACTCACCACGGCCGCCGTACGTCTGCTGTAAGGAGGTGGAGAGGAGGGGCGGGCAGAGCTGCAGGACAGGAAGTCCCGTCCTCCCTCCTCTCTGGCCGAGTGCAGGGGCCCCCCAGGGGGCGGGCAATGGGCCCCTCATGCCAGGGGGGGGCCCGGGGAGATTGCTCCCCCTGCCCCCCCGCCAGCTACGCTACTGGATACAAGTTAGAGGGTTCTGTGATGAGTGGCTTCACTGCTGCTTCCTTAGCTGCCCTGTCAGTCAAGTCATTCCCCACAGCTTCTCTTGAGGTCCCTCCAGTGTGTGTGCCTTTACCTTAAGTACTGCGACTCTTTCTGGAAACAGCAAGGACTCCAGCAATTCCTTCTCCGCTCTATGGTGGCATATTGGAGTTCCATTTGCTGTAATGAAGTCTCTCGAACTCCAGATAGGCCCGTAGTCATGGCAGATGCCAAGAATCAGTATAAATGTTCGCTTTCTTCTGGGTTGCCATCTTGCAACCTTCGGCAATGCAACCAATTCTGCTTCCTGTGCAGACAACGACGCGGGTAGTGGTTGGCCATCAACACAGTATCTTCTGTGACCACCGCCATACCCGTGTGAAACCGTCCTTCTTGGTCCGCATATCTTGATTCATCCACGAAGAGAGTCAAGTCTGGGTCTTCCAGCGGCGTATCTGTGACTGTGTCAAATCCGGAGGTTTCTTGTCTCATAAACGCAAGACAGCCGTGCTGAGCCATTTCAAAGTCGGCTTCCTCTTCCACCGAAGTGTCAGAGACGTCACATACCCCCATTGGAAGAGGGAGGAGAGTTGCAGGGTTCAGGACATCACACCTGGAGATTGTCACGTTGTCTGGGAGTAGAAGGGAACATTGTAGCCAAAGGTGCCGTGCAGCAGAGAGATGTATCAGCAGTCTTGTCCAGCAGTAGGTGTGTAGCAAAGACAGCTCTCAGACATGAAGGTGCTCCACGGGCAACTGGGTCCAGTCCAGCAGAGTAGTATCCCAGTGGGCGCTGTCTTCCCCCATGGAACTGTGTTAGATCTCCAGTGGCATGTTCTTTCTTCTTCATTACAAACAGGCAAAATGGTTTCTTGCAGTCAGGAAGTCCAAGGGCTGGAGAGCATATGATGGCTTCCTTCAGCGTGTAGAATCCATCAATGGCTTCAGTTGTCAGACAGAAAGGAATGTCTTTGAGGTAATCATAGAGAGGCTGCATGTGGACTGATGCATCCACGATCCAATCGGAGTATCCAAGACTGTAGCTTCACTCACTGCCCGTAGATCTTGCACCATGCGAAACTTGGGAGGTTGTCCCTTTGGCGCTTTCTTCTTGACTGGAAACAGTGGGGTGTTGCATGGTGACTTTGTCGGGATGATTGCTCCATTCTTGACGTAAGGCGTCAGTTGTTGTGTAATAGCATCCGATTGGGCAATGGAGAGAGGGTACTGGTGCTTACGGGGTAAGCGGGCTCCTGGTTTAAGCTTGATTTCCACTGGCTGGACTGGGAGCCTTCCAATGTCTTCAGGGCCTTGGGCCCACTGGATGTCAGGTATCTGTGAAAGCCAGGCTGCATCCGTAGGTTGTATTGTCTCAGCAAAGTGAAAGAGGCCGAAAACCCGTAAAACTACTTCCTGGTCCAGAGAAGTAGTAAGTGTGACAGTACCATTTTCCTGGAAAGAGATGTTGGCGTTTAACTTCGTCAGTAAGTCAGTTCCCAGTAGATTCACTGGACAGGTGTTGGACACCACAAATCAAGATAATATGCTCTGTGTGGGTTGCAGGCTGACACGCAATGGGCAGGTCAGAGGGGTATACTTGATGACTCCATCAACACCCACACATGGGCTGACATGCAATGGGCGGGTCATAGGGGTATACTTGATGACTCCATCAACACCCACACATGGGATGGTTTCTTCTGTGAGGCAGTCTGAGTCAGGTAAGTCAGCAAATCTTATCACGCTTCTGGCGGTATCCACTAAAAAGTGCATGGATCTTCCTTCCACCTCCATACATACAGTAGGAGTCGGGCCGCAAGCTTGTCTGTGGGCTTTGCAGAGCATATTGTAAGCTGGTGGATCCGGCTTGCCTATGTCCTATAGCTGGGTGGAGGGGGCTGGTGGAGAGAAATCCTGCTCCTTCTTATGTGGCCTATCTTTCCACAATCATACTTCTTGGTCCTCCCCTCACCGCCATCTCCTGCATCTCAACCAGAGTCATGTCCATTCTGTGGCCGTTCACCCCATTTCGTTTCACATTGGGATCATGGGCTCTTTGTAGTTTTCCGGACTCTCTGGAGGACGGGCGCTCGTGGCGCAGGTAGACGCCAATCTCATAAGATCTTCTCATGAGGCAGCATGAGTCTTCTGAATCTGGCTTATCTTCCGATGAAAGGGCATAGGTTGCTTGTCAGGGTCCGGTAAGGTGTTCACCAATGTGGCAGCTTCCTGAGGCTCCCAGGGAATATACTGCCTCGCCTAGGACGGGAAACATGCTGTGGAGGATCTTCATACTGTGCCAGTCTGTGTGATTGATCTGAGCCATGCGTAGAGCTGTCTGTTGTGGCCTGCATACCCCCGTACATTGATAAGATCTGTCTCCCCCCTCCCCTATCCTGGGGAGTGTCCTGTTTCGGGGAGGTTGACTGTAGCCGGTGATGTGTCTGATCGTCTCCACCTGCTGCTCCCAATTGTGACAGTTCTTTCTTCATTAAAGGTATGCCTCCATGATTTCCTAGTGATGATAGGGGATCCACTGACGATGGGGAGAGATACTGTGGAATTTTTGGCCTAGCTACAGGCCCAACTGGGAAATTTTCCTGTCCCCATGCCATATGATATTCTTCTTCGGTAGCCTCCTCCTCTCCATCTCCTATTTCATCCCCGTCCCTGTTGATGTATATTCCGGATACTGCTACAGAGCAGGGTCTGGTCTGTGCTAAGACAGCAGCTTGAGACGAAGTGGGTGCACCTTGGTTCACTGGAGTGTAATGTGTGCAATCCATATTGAGAACAGGACACAGGGTGGTGGGTCTGTGTGGGTATCTCGAATGTGCCAGCATAGGCACGGGTGCAGTAGCTTCTGCCAGTGTCATCTTGTCAGTAAACACGCATACACATCACAATGTTCAATCCACAATAACTTCCATAACTTCCTCTTATCCTTCTACCATGCTTCTGCATCTTCCAAAACCTTGGCGTCCTTCAAAAGCCCTCTTTTACTTGTTATCACTTCCTTCCACTCCTTCTCATTTAAGCGTCCTCCGTGGGTTGTGGATCCCATCAGTTTTAAGAGGACCTTCATATTCTTCACATACTATACTTCTTCCATTTTTCACATACTTCTTCCCTTTCTTTACATACTTCTTCCCTTTCCTCTCTGCCACAAGGTCTCTTGGGGGTAACTTGCTGAATCTTTGACTGATTAACACCCATGTTATAGCTTAAACCCAAGTCTCTATGCTTCTATCTTGGCTATGGCTGCCCACCCCTCAAGGTCACCACTGTCAGTGGGGTTGCATAAAGGGAGTCAACTGGGTACCTTCAGTGAGCCGGGCATTAATATTTATCCTGAACACTCTAAACCTTGGGGGGGGGGAAGAGAGGTGAAATTGGTCTGTAACTAAATCAGCAAAAATAGCAAGCTTCACACCTTGCTTACACTGTGTGCACATTATGGAAACCAGTCAGTGGTGTTAGAAAGGCAGTTAGTCAGAGGACTGGAACTGGTTGCGTCACTGGAGTCAGTGTCAGTCTGAGGACTGGGACTGGAATGGTTGTCCCCAAACAGATAAAACAGATAAAACATCAAACTGTGTCAGCCCCCTCTACACCTCAGTGGGTCAAGAACTGGGTCATATAACTTTCTTGCATATACTTCATGCAACAAGACCCGCGGATTGACTATCGTTAGCTGGGCATGTATATTTTGTCTGAACACTTTGAGTACTGGAGCAGTGCCAGGGATTGCTATATAATCAGTGTCTTCCTGTGCATATGGCACGTCAGTAACACGATTTATTATCCAGCCAGCAGGCGTAATTGCTAGCTCTATACCTTGTCTACACAAGAGGCACGTTATCTGGAGAGACGGAACAATCTCATCACTACCTTCATTTACGGAAATTACGTACTCATCCACCACCGCAGCCAGGACCACAAACATTTCACTCCGTCCTTAGCTTGCGTGCACGGGGTGGGAAAACCATCAGCCGTATCAGAGGCTGGAACAGCAGTAGTGAAATAAACCATCGGCCCCCCTTTCATGGGTCGGAAAACCACCAACCCTATTAGGGGTTGGAAAACCATCAGCCCTATCCCCAGGGAATAGAGCTGGAAAACCAGGGAAACAGAATCTCCCCACTCAGCCCCGTCTCTCCGTCTCTGTGCCTTTCTCTCTTTCTATGTACTGAAACTGCAGCAATGATAGCACTGACATAAACACAGATAAACAGAGGATCAGGTTGCAAGAACACAAATAAGGCAGACAATTAAGAATTCTCAGGACCAGGTTGCAAGGGCTAGGACTTCTCAGATTCGGTCATCTATGTCCGAGTCTGACAGCCAGCTACCTCCATCCCTGCACAGAGACACAGGAGGGTCTTAGGTAAGATAAATCATTTTCTTACCTCTTTGTAGCCTGCAGGTCTACCCCTCATGTATGGTCCGTCCTGGGAATAGAGGTTCAGTTGTGGCTGTCGTCCCCTGGATGTCTCGTCCTAGCCCCACGGTGGTGCGCCAACTGTAAAGGATGCGCTCCACACCTTTCGGGTGGGCTGTCATCTTAATTGTCTGCCGCCAAATTGGATGCTTTGTCTGAGTGGGTGCACGCCACCGAAAGAACCACACTGACAACCATGTCAAGGTAGAGCTTAATGACAAAGACCTTTATTACGGGAGGGGTTAACAGTTTTATACAAATCCTTAAAGGCATATTAAAAGGGGTGTTACTAGGGGTGATTGCATCATATTATGCTGAATCTACATTTTATTCTGAAAAAACATTCAATTATATTCTGTGAGTTAGTATTCCAAGTTAGCCTTGAATTGTACAGTACATTCGGTCCATGCTGATAAGAGCTTCTGTGCAGCTAATTCCAAGACAGTGGAATTCAAAGGGAGGGGGAGGATGAGGATGAGGGATGCTGCAGTCTGCACACTGGAAGATTTCTGAATGACTTCTATAAGAGTTATATAAGTTACTAGCTGTAGTACCCGGCTACGCCCGGGTTAATAAATAACTGCTGTTAGCTATAACAACATAGAATTTGAATATGTCATATTAATGACCTGTAGGAAAATAGAAGCTGAGCTGTGATTGATTGCTATAGGCAGCCTAATAAATCTCCAGCCAACAGTAAACCCTCCCCCTGGCCGGGTAGTATATGTTACCTCACACATACACATAATAGACAGCTCATATGACTGACATCTGCCTTAATTCCCTATATGGCACATGTGTTGCACATTGGCTGTTTTTAATCAGATGTGTATGTTTGGAAAATAAAGATAGCACACGTATGAGGCGAGTTGTGTGAGGTGATTTGTGCACATCTGTGTATGTCTGTGTGGTATGTGTGTCCCTGGGGTGTGTATGTGTGTGTCCCTGTGGGATGGGGTCTGTGTGGTGTGTGTCTCTGTTGTGTGTGTCTCTTTGTGGTGTGTGTGTCCCTGTGGGGTAAGTGCATGTGCCCCTATAGGGTGTGTATGTGTGTGTGTCCCTGTTTGTGGGTCTGTGGTGTGTGTGTGTGTGTGTGTATCTGTGTTGTGTGTGTCTCTTTGTGGTGTGTGTGTGTGTCCCTGTGAGGTGAGTGCATGTGTTCTTATAGGGTGTGTATGTGTGTGTGTGTCCCTGTGGGGGGGTGTCTGTGTGGGGTGTGTGTGTCTCTGTGTTGTGTGTGTCCCTTTGTGGTGTGTGTGTGTCCCTGAGGGGTGAGTGCATGTGTCCCTATAGGGTGTGTATGTGTGTGTGTCCCTGTGGGGGGGTCTGTGTGGTGTGTGTGTGTCTCTTTGTGGTGTGTGTGTCCCTGTGTGGTGAGTGCATATGTCGCTATAGAGTGTGTGTGTGTGTGTCCTTAAGGGTGTGTGTGTGTGTGTGTCTTTGTGGTGTGTGTTTGTTTGGGTGCATGGTGAGTATCCAATGTTGGGGCTGCACCTTAGTGACTATACACTTGCTGTTACTCTTTGTGTGCGTGTGGTGTGTATACATGTCCCTGTGTGTGGTGAATATCTCATGTTGGGGCCCCACCTTAGTGACTATATGCTGGTATGTGCTGTTAGTCTTTGGCGCTATCATTAAGTCCCTCTCATTCACAACTGTCAACTGGTAACTGTCACTTTTTCCCCATTATGTAGATAGGGGCAAAATTGTTTGGTGAATTGGAAAGCGCGGGGTTAAAATTTCGCCTCACAACATAGCCTATGACGCTCTCGGGGTCCAGACGTGTGACTGTGCAAAATGTTGTCTCTATAGCGGACATCTGTCGATTTTCCTCCCACACGTTTCCTTTCCCTTTTTTCCCATTATGTAGATAGGGGCAAAATTGTTTGGTGAACTGGAACACGCAGGGTTAAAATTTCGCCTCACAACATAGCCTATGACGCTCCCGGGGTCCAGACGTGTGACTCTGCAAAATTTTGCGGCTGTAGCTGCGACGGTGTAGATGCCAATCCCGGATATACACACATACACACACACATACATACACACATTCAGCTTTATATATTAGATTAACTATTTATTGCCATAACACTATATGGCTGTACATTGCAGCACATGTATAGCAGCACTATAGTATATGGTGGTACATTACAGCACATGTATAGCAGCACTATAGTATATGGCAGTACATTACAGTACATGTATAGCAGCGCTATGGTATATAAGGGTACATTACAGCACATGTATAGCAGTATTATGGTGTATGGCGGTACATTACAGTACATGTATAGCAGCACTATGGTATATGGCGGGACATTACAGTACATGTATAGCAGTGCTATGGTATATGGCGGTACATTATAGTACATGTATAGCAGCGCTATAGTATATGGCAATACATTACAGCACATGTATAGCAGCACTACAGTATATGGCGGTACATTATAATACATGTATAGCAGCATTATGATATATGGCGATACGCTCCTCCCCGCTGCCCCCCGCTCCTCCTGGCTCCCGCTGCTCCACAGTAAATGTACAAATAAAAAAATCCTCAGTGACCGCTAACTGACGGGGGGGGGGGGGGGGCATGATGGAGCAGGGGGCAGGATGGTGGCGGGGGGGCAGGATGGAGCGAGCGGGTCAGGATGGAGCGAGTGGGGCAGAATTGAGCCGAGGGTGCAGGATGGAGCCGGGGGGGCAGGATGGAGGCGAGCGGGGCAGGATGCAGCGAGCGGGGCAGGATGGATGCAGGGGGAACAGGATGGATGCGTGGGGACAGGATGGATGCAGGGGGGGGGCAGGATGGATGCAGGGGGGGCAGGATGGAGCCAGGGGAGCAGGATGGAGCCAGGGGAGCAGGATGGAGGCGGGGGAGCAGGATGGAGGTGGGGGGGGGCAGGGTGGAGGCAGGATGGAGCCGGCAGGGCATGGAGCCAGGGCAGCAGGATGGAGGAGGGGGGGGGAGGATGGAGCCAGCAGGGCATGAAGCCAGGGGGGCAAGATGGAGCCAGGGGGCCAGATGGTGGTGGTGGGGCAGCATGGAGCTGGCAGGGCAGGATGGTGGGGGGGGGCAGGATGGTGGCGGGGGGCAGGATGGAGCGAGCAGGACAGGATGGATGCAGGGGGCAGAATGGATTTGGGAAGGCAGGATAGAGCGAGCAGGGTAGGATGGAGCGAGCGGGGCTGGATGGAGCGAGATTGCCAGGACAGAGCAAGAGGGCCAGGACGGAGCGAGCGGGGCAGGAAGGAGCGAGCAGGGCAGGATGAAGCGAGCAGGGCAGGATGGAGCGAGCAGGGCAGGATGGAGCGAGCAGGGCAGGATGGAGCCAGGGGGGCAGGATGGAGCCAGGGGGGCAAGATGGAGCCAGGGGGGCAGGATGGAGCCAGGGGGGCAAGATGGAGCCGGGGGGGCAGGATGGAGCCAGGGGCGGGGCAGGATGGCTGAGGGGGTGAGCAGGATGGCTGCGGGGGGGGGGGCAGGATGGCGCCGAGGTGGGCATGATGGCTGCGGGGGTGGGCAGGATGGCTGTGGAGGGGGCAGGATGGAGCCGGGGGACAAGATGGCTGCGGAGGTGGGTAGGATGGCTGCGGGGGGGCAGGATCCCCCTCGCCCCCCTCTGTTGTCACTTGCAGCGTCGCACTGTGTGTGTACAGCAGATATGTGACAGGACGGGCTGTGTGACGTCACATCAGCCCGCCTTGTCACATGACCACTGTAAGACGGGTGAGAACAACGGGAGGCGAGGGGGGAGGAGTGGAGGGAGGCGAGGAGGGAGGTGACGGGTAATGGAGCCGGTGCCGGGGGTCGCCGCGGCATACACATGTGACCTGGCGATAGCGACGCCTATGTGTTGCTGTCGCCAGGCTACAGCTACTATATAATCTTCTAATTTTGAATGTGTGCGGCTTTTTGCATATGCGGCGCTCATTGGTTGCCGCGGCCGGCGGTAGCCAATGAGCGCTGGTGCGCAATTTCGGCGTCAGACAGACATGATTAGGAGATTATATAGTAGATTCTACTGTCTTCTTTTCTCTTTGTCTCTCTTTCTTTCGTTCTTTCTCTATTTATTTCTCTTTCTCGCTCTTTCTTATCCAGTATAAAAGGGGAGAAAATGGTGTGCACCACTAATGGGTATCATACATGTGCCATATATTATAAAAAATGAATTTTGAAAAACAAAAGGACATATCAGGCATCATTGTGCCTGATTTGTTATCCTGTATATGACATCTGATGTTTGTATTATAGTATATTATATACCGGACATATACTGGATGAAATATAACATGTGCACAGATATCTGATTTTATATACTGGATATTATGTGATATCATATACTTCAAGCTTTCTTTGTGTTGCAGAGTTCTACTGTACTCTGTTGAGGTAACTTTGCAAATTTGAAAAAAACACAAAAAATGTCCTCAGAGCAGCCACTTTACAGAGTCATGGATTACAATGGTCAGAAGCAGTAAAACTCTGCTTATGGTTGACCACCTTTCTGGCTAGGGTCACATCTGCGTTTTGTTTTATAAATCCTGATCCGGTTTGGAGCTTTCAAAAAGCTCCAAACCGGACCAGGAAACGCTCCTCATAGGAGCCTATGCAAAACACCGGATGGCTTCACAAGCCATCCGGTGGCCGGATCCGGCACTGCTGCCTGCGTTTTAAATCATGCAGGCAGCAGTTTTCGCAGCGTTTCTGGTACCGCACTGCGGTCACCGGATGGCTCAGGATGTGTAATCCTGAGCCATCCGGTAACTGCAGAGTTTGCGGATCCCGGCTATTGCCGGGATCAGCAAACTGTCCTCTGCCTATTCAAGAGTTAAATTTAGTAAGTAAAGTACTGTTTGAGGTCTGTAGGGGGGGCTAAGACCCCCCTACAGACCAGCCGCCCACTCCGGTGGGCTTCTACTACAATTTCCTATGGCTCGGGGCTCGGATGAGCCCCGTGCATGTCTCCAAACCTCCCGCCCCCCCGTATCACTATACAGGGGTGCCTGCACCCTTCTTGTATAGCGATTCCTGCATGTGGCCCTACAGTTAGAATACAGAACACATGTAAGCTCATACTTACATGTCATCGTCGGCAGTGTAGTGTGAAATCCCTGGGCGGGGCTGTTTGCTGCAGCCTCCGCCCCCTCATTCCTTATGGCCGCCCCCTCTGTGCCTCATCCAGTGATGTGAGGGCGGCCACGTCATGAAAGGGGCGGGGCTAACCGCGGCACATATTTAGCCCCGCCCCTTTCATGACGTGGCCGCCCTCACATCACTGGATGAGGCACAGAGGGGGCGGCCATAAGGAATGAGGGGGCGGAGGCTGCAGCAAACAGCCCCGCCCAGGGATTTCACACTACACTGCCGACGATGACATGTAAGTATGAGCTTACATGTGTTCTGTATTCTAACTGTAGGGCCACATGCAGGAATCGCTATACAAGAAGGGTGCAGGCACCCCTGTATAGTGATACGGGGGGGCGGGAGGTTTGGAGACATGCACGGGGCTCATCCGAGCCCCGAGCCATAGGAAATTGTAGTAGAAGCCCACCGGAGTGGGCGGCTGGTCTGTAGGGGGGTCTTAGCCCCCCCTACAGACCTCAAACAGTACTTTACTTACTAAATTTAACTCTTGAATAGGCAGAGGACAGTTTGCTGATCCCGGCAATAGCCGGGATCCGCAAACTCTGCAGTTACCGGATGGCTCAGGATTACACATCCTGAGCCATCCGGTGACCGCAGTGCGGTATTCTGCACACATTTTTGACAAAAAATGTGTGTGACCGGAATTGCATTCACCGCATCCGGATCCGGATGCGGTGAATGCAATTCATGTTTGCAATGTGACCCTACCCTATGGCTTCTGCAGGCAGACGTATTTTTGGTCGATTATTGTTATGGTGACCCATATCAGGAGGGTCCCTATTCTACCTAATTTAAAACCTGCTCCTCCTGTATGTCATTGACCTCAATGGATGCAGGGTGCAGAAAGGCCTGGATCCCAAGATGGACACACTGCATTGGAAGGCGCTCGTACAGACATGTTCACTTTGTGCTCAGTTGTAAGTATTCATTTAGTTTCTTGTTAAGCAAGATTGGGAGTGTCCCACCCTTTCTTTATTGAGCCAAACAAAGATAATGCCCTCAACTGCGGTGTGTTCCATCTTGAGACCCAGGCCTCTCTGCACCCTGCATCCATTGAATAGGGACAGTCCTGATATGGGTCACCTTGACAGTGGTAGGACGGATTCTTACCTTTTTTGCAAAAATGTAATAACTAAGCACCCTGTTATCAACACTGGTTTTATCAACACTAGCTTTTCACTTATTTTATTATAGCAGGGTATTTTTACACGTTTGTTAAACAGTTTTTCTTAGGTTTACATTTGCAAAAATGTAATAACTAAGTGCCCTGTTTCCAACACAGTTTTTTTTATCAGCACTTGCTTTTTACTTATTATATTACTATAGCAGGGTATTTTTACACGTTTGTTAAACAGTTTTTTTTCTGAGGTATAGTTGTTCGATGGTGGTGAACAGACATGCTCTTACAGACATGCTCACTTTGTGCATTGGCTCGGTTGTAAATATTGAAATATTCAATGTTTGCACATGGCCTTATCTAATATTCGGATCGCACTTGCCCATGCAAGTCACTGGGTGCGTGAAAGACATTGGACCGACCTTGGATGACTTCTGAATACAGCCTGATTTTCATGGAGTGACAGAATAGAGATGATGGAGACATTTTATTTCTCTATTTTCCTCTCATCTGAGAGAATCAGATTACACTGTGATCACATACTGAGAAATCTTGGATCAGAGTGAAATCGGAGTGTCATTAGCGCAATTGACCCGATTGTCTCAGATGAGCATTGTCTGCCAACACCTAGTGAAAGAGCAAAATGTTTACTTATTGGGTGAAATACGGTAAGTTTTTAGGTTGCTTAAACATCATTGCTCTCCGCAGCATCTTGTATTTGGCAATCTATAACTGTTCTGTGCATGTAGGGCAGTTGGCCGGTCTAATGGCCGGTGTAAACTCGCTCTGAGTTACATTTCTGATGCAGCTGTATGCCATTTATATTCTGCCTTAGATGGACTATTTTTTTTTTGTTTTTTACAATTGAGATTAATCTCCATTTTTCTTTTTACCAAAGTTACGCCGGTTTCACACTGGTGTTTAGTACACATCTGTCTGTGTGTGGAGACGGAGACGGATGCCAGAACGCACACTGACTGATGTCAGCACTGCATTCTTTATGGAGGGAGAGGGAGAGATTTACTTATTGGGCCATCCGTCTCTTTCCGCTGCCATCCGGTTGCAGTGTGTCTCCATTCTCCTCTGTGTGTTGTTTGGCCACATCAAAAAGCGTGCACTTATTTCATGCACTCATGCAGCCTCAAAAGTACAAAAATAGCAACATGTTGCGTCCCGAAGGCACGTAAGAGAACGCGGTGGGATGCAAACACATGCAAACAGATGGCTACGCATGCACCCTGTGTCCTCATGTTATACATAGGGTGGCAGGATGGGTCCGTAGGCAGACACATTGGGATGCATCCCGACGCAACGGACCCAAATGCCAGTGTGAAACCAGCCTTAGCGTCTTATCATTGGGAAGCTGATATTTCACATTTAGGATAACTAGAGATAAAGTTATTATCATCTTATATCACTGACCACTGCTACACCTGCAGGTCTGCACTTTACAACCTCATTCATACGTCCATGAAAAAATGGCACCACTGCCATTACTGTTTTGGATCAGTGAGGCTGCCTTCACACTGCATGTTTTGGGATCTGTGTCTATCAGTTTTAAAACTGATAGCCACGGATCTATTTTGGCCTCCCATGTATCCCTATGGGCACGGATTGGCCCTATATGGCCATCCGTGTGTGTCAGTTCTCTCACTGATTCGTTTTTGTCAGTGTTTTTCATGCACCCAGAATCAGACTGTTGCGATTTTGGTCTGCCTTGAAAATCACTGACACTAACGGACAGACACGGATCCGTAGCTGTCCGTGTCAAATAACAATGTCTAAGAAATACAGATTTGTGAAAAACACGTTTTGCTGTACCGAGCATGCTCAGAAACAAGGTACAGCTCCTCCCAGCCTTATCTGATAACTGATGACGGATCCGTGAAAAACAATGATCCGTGGACATCAGTTGCCATTCCTGAACAGATCAGTGCCTGTCCATGTAGTCCATGAAATTCAAGGATCCACACGGATTGACAAAACATGCAGTGTGAAGGCAGCCTGAGTGTTTCATTCATGTATGGGCCATGTGTCTGTTTTTACCATCAATGTCATCAGTATTTTTCGTGGATAGATAAATTAATTACAAAGCTTCTCCCATACTATGCAACTTTAAATACTCATGACATCTGTGTGTTGTATGTGTTTTACGCAGACCCAAAGATTTGTATTAGCCCCTAAATATAGACGTGTGAATAGCACCAAAGAGTATAATGGATATGTGCAACAGATGTCTGACTTAGGCTTTACAGATGGCAACATTTATAAAATAGGTGTGTGCGATCCCAATAACACAACCAACATTCAGATTTTTACCGCCTTGTTACCTCTAATTTATGAAGCAGCCAGAGGTGCATATCATAATGATTGGTCGTGACTCGCAACTCATGGGCCACTGTTGTATGCTTGTCCCCACGCTAAAATCTGCCAGCCAACCCCTGGCTATAATGGAGATAAAGGAGACACACGAGGCGCAATAGTGCCCTATCAATATGGCGCAGATCTTATAAACAGGTCACAATAATGGTGCACTCACCTTTTCTAGTTGTGTGCACCCATAACTAGTTTGAATCGCATCTACTTATCTAATCGGGAGTTTGGAATTCGGGCACTGTAGCCGAATCCCAGAATCCTTTGCGCGACTGCGAGCGATGACGCATAGCGTCATCGCGAGCCGCAGCCGCACTACCTCACACCGACGTTCCCTATCACTATCTGACGAGTTCTGCCACACCCCCGGCCCTGACTCATGCTACCAAGATGGCGGATCCCGCCCCCCACACCACAGCAGCGGAGCACCAATGCCGCTCTGCGCCGATAGCACTTCTCTGCACCCTCAGCTGCCTGACGCTGCCCTGCGCCCCAGCCTCAATGCATACTAGCCTTTGACAGCCACTGCGGCGCCGGTGTCAGCGGGAGCCGCCGGAGACCACCCTCCGGGAGAGCCGCCCACTGCCTTCCTGCAGGCGCAGAAGCCTGGAGCTGAGCCAGCGGTGTGGACGGGGCACTGGAGCGGAGGAGTTCTGGCACACCCCCGGCTCAAAGTCACCCAACCAAGATGCCGGATCCCGCCCCTCACCCCTGCAGCGGAGCAGCTATGGCGGTGAGCGCCGCAAACACTTCTCTGCACCCTAACCTCTGTCACGCTGCCCTGCGCCCCAGCCTCAATGCCACGAGCCTTTGACAGCCACCGCGGCGCCAGTGTCGCCGGGAGCCGCCGGAGACCACCCTCCGGGAGAGCCGCCCACTGCCTTGGTGCTGGCACAGATGGCTCGAGGTGAGGGAGCAGTGTGTGGACGGGGCACTGGTGCACTCATACAACGCCCTCACCTGCAATACACAAGGGGCTGCAGGGGAGAACACTACAAATGCCAAGGTGGCCCACCTTCTATCCACACACTCACCAGAATCATTAAGTATAGCAGCATCTCTCCTCTCCCCTCCTCCAGCCTGACCTCTCCTCACCCCTCCTCCAGCCTGACCTCTCCTCACCCCTCCTCCAGCCTGACCTCTCCTCACCCCTCCTCCAGCCTGACCTCTCCTCACCCCTCCTCCAGCCTGACCTCTCCTCACCCCTCCATCCAGCCTGACATCTCCTCACCCCTACATCCAGCCTGACCTCTCCTCACCCCTCCTCCAGCCTGACCTATCCTCACCCCTCCTCCAGCCTGACCTCTCCTCGCCCCTCCATCCAGCCTGACCTCTCCTCACCCCTCCATCCAGCCTGACCTCTCCTCACCCGTCCATCCAGCCTGACCTCTCCTCACCCCTCCATCCAGCCTGATCTCTCCTCACCCCTCCATCCAGCCTGACCTCAACCCCTCCATCCAGCCTGACTTCACCAGTCCATCCAGCCTGACCTCACCAGTCCATCCAGCCTGACCTCACCAGTCCATCCAGCCTGAACTCACCCTCCTCCAGCCTGACCTCACCCCTCCTCCAGCCTGACCTCACCCCTCTCCAGCCTGACCTTTCCTCACTCCTCCTCCAGCCTGACCTCTCCCCACCCCTCCTCCAGCCTGACCTCACCCTCCTCCAGTCGCACCTCTCTCCTCACCCCTCCTCCATCGCCACCTCTCCTCACCCTCCTCCAGCCGCACCTTCCTCACCCCTCCTCCAGCCGACCTCTCACCCCTCCTCCAGCCTGACCTCTCCTCACCCCTCCTCCAGCCTGCACCTCTCCCCCCTCCTCAGCCGCACCTCTCCTCACCCCTCCTCCAGCCTGACCTCACTCCCTCCTCAGCCTGACCTCACCCCTCCTCCAGCCTGACCTCTCCTCACCCCTCCTCCAGCCTGACCTCTCCTCACCCCTCCATCCAGCCTGACCTCTCCTCACCCCTCCTCCAGCCGCACTCTCCTCACCCCTCCTCCAGCTGCACCTCTCCCACCCCTCCTCCAGCCTGACCTTTCCTCACCCCTCCTCCAGCCTGACCTCTCCCACTCCTCCTCCTGCCTGACCTTCCTCACCCCTCCTCCAGCCTGACCTCTCCTCACCCCTCCATCCAGCCTGACCTCTCCTCACCCCTCTATCCAGCCTGACCTCTCCTCACCCCTCCTCCAGCCTGACACTCTCCTCACCCTCCATCCAGCCTGACCTCTCCTCACCCCTCCATCCAGCCTGACCCTCACCCCTCCTCCAGCCGACCTCTCACCCTCCTCCAGCCTGACCTCACCCCTTCTCCAGCCTGACCTCACCCCTCCTCCAGCCTGACTTCTCCTCACCCCTCCTCCAGCCTGACCTCTCCTCACCCCTCCTCCAGCCTGACCTCTCCTCACCCCTCCTCCAGCCTGACCCTCTCTCACCCCTCCATCCAGCCTGAACCTCTCCTCACCCCTCCATCCAGCCTGACCTCTCCTCACCCCTCCTCCAGCCTGACCTCTCCTCACCCCTCCTCCAGCCTGACCTCTCCTCACTCTCCTCCAGCCTGACCTCTCCTCACCCCTCCATCACCTGACCTATCCTCACCCCTCCATCCAGCCTGACCTCCTCCTCACCCCTCCATCCAGCCTGACCTCTCCTCACCACTCCCATCCAGCCTGACCTCTCCTCACCCCTCCATCCAGCCTGACCTCTCCTCACCCCTCCATCCAGCCTGACCTCACCCTCCATCCAGCCTGACCTCACCCCTTCCTCCAGCCTGACCTCACCCCTCCATCCAGCCTGACCTCACCCCCTCCATCCAGCCTGACCCTCACCCCTCCTCCAGCCTGACCACCTCACCCCTCCTCCAGCCTGACCTCCACCCTCCTCCAGCCTGACCTCTCCTCACTCCCTCCTCCAGCCTGACCTCTCCTCACCCCTCCTCCAGCCTGACCTCTCCTCACCCTCCTCCAGCCTGACCTCTCCTCACCCCTCCTCCAGCCTGCACCTCCCTCCTCTCCAGCCTGACCTCTCCTCACCCCTCCTCCAGCCTGCACCTCTCCTCACCCCTCCTCCAGCCGCACCTCTCCTCACCCCTCCTCCAGCCTGACCTCTCTCACCTCCTCCAGCCTGACCTCACCCCTCCTCCAGCCTGACCTCTCCTCACCCCTCCTCCAGCCTGACCTCTCCTCACCCCTCTCCAGCCTGACCTCTCCTCACCCTCCTCCAGCCTGACCCCTCCTCACCCCCCTCCAGCCGACCTTCCTCACCCCTCCTCCAGCCCACCCTCCTCACCCCTCCTCCAGCCGACCTCACCCCTCCTCCAGCCTGACCTCTCCTCACCCTCCTCCAGCCGACCTCTCCTTACCCCTCCTCCAGCCGACCTCTCCTCACCCCTCCTCCAGCCGACCTCACCCCCTCCTCCAGCCTGACCTCACCCCTCCTCCAGCCTGACCTCTCCTCACCCCTCCTCCAGCCTGACCTCTCTTCACCCCTCCTCCAGCCTGACCTCTCTTCACCCTCCTCCAGCCTGACCTCCTCCTCACCCTCCTCCAGCCCTCCTCCAGTGACCTCTCCTCACCCCTTCTCCAGCCTGACCTCTCCTCACCCCTCCTCCAGCCTGACCTCTCTCTCACCCCTCCTCCAGCCTGACCCCTCCATCCCTCCTCCAGCCGCACCTCTCCTCACCCCTCCTCCAGCCGCACCTCTCCTCACCCCTCCTCCAGCCGCACCTCACCCCTCCTCCACCAGACCTCTCCTCACCCCTCCTCCAGCCTGACCTCTCCTACCCCTCCTCCAGCCTGACCTCTCCTCAACCCCTCCAGCCAGCCTGACCTCACCCCTCCTCCAGCCTGACCTCCACCCCTCCTCCAGCCTGACCTCTCCTCACCCCTCCTCCAGCCTGACCTCTCCTCACCCCTCCTCCAGCCTGACCTCTCTCACCCCTCCATCCAGCCTGACCTCTCCTCACCCCTCCATCCAGCCTGACCTCATCCCCCTCTCCAGCCTGACTTCTCCTCACCCCTCCTCCAGCCTGACCTCTCCTCACCCCTCCTCCAGCCTGACCCCTCCTCATCCCTCCTCCAGCCGCACCTCTCCTCACCCTCCTCCAGCCGCACCTCTCCTCACCCCTCCTCCAGCCGACCTCTCCTCACCCCTCTCCAGCCTGACCTCTCCTCACCCCTCCTCCAGCCTGACCTCTCCTCACCCCTCCTCCAGCCTGACCCTCCTCACACTCTCCTCCAGCCTGACCTCTCCTCACCCCTCCTCCAGCCTGACCTCTCCTCACCCCTCCATCCAGCCGACCTCTCCTCACCCCTCCTCCAGCCTGACCTCTCTCACCACTCCTCCAGCCTGACCTCTCCTCACCCCTCCATCCAGCCTGACCTCTCCTCACCCCTCCTCCAGCCTGACCTCACCCCTCCTCCAGCCTGACCTCTCCTCACCCTCCTCCAGCCTGACCTCTCTTCACCCCTCCTCCAGCCTGACCTCTTTCTCTATTCACCCCTCCTCCAGCCTGACCTCTCTTCACCTCTCCTCCAGCCTGACCTCTCTTCACCCCTCCTCCAGCCTGACCTCTCCTCACCCCTCTCTCCAGCCTGACCTCTCCTCACCCCTCCTCCAGCCTGACCTCTCCTCACCCCTCCTCCAGCCTGACCCTCTCCTCACCCCTCCTCCATCCGCACCTCTCCTCACCCCTCCTCCAGCCGCACCTCTCCTCACCCCTCCTCCATCCGCACCTCTCCTCACCCCTCTCCAGCCGCACCTCACCCCTCCTCCAGCCTGACCTCTCCTCACCCCTCCTCCATCCGCACCTCTCCTCACCCCTCTCCAGCCTGACCTCACCCCTCCAGCCTGACTCACCCCTCCTCCAGCCTGACCTCTCCTCACCCCTCCTCCAGCCTGACCTCTCTTCACCCCTCCTCCAGCCTGACCTCTCTCACCCCTCCTCCAGCCTGACCTCTCTTCACCCCTCCTCCAGCCTGACCTCTCTTCACCCCTTCTCCAGCCTGACCTCTCCTCACCCCTTCTCCAGCCTGACCTCTCCTCACCCCTCCTCCAGCCTGACCTCTCCTCACCCCTCCTCCAGCCTGACCCCTCCTCACCCCTCCTCCAGCCGCACCTCTCTCACCCCTCCTCCAGCCGCACCTCTCCTCCACCCCTCCTCCACCGCACCTCTCCTCACCCTCCTCTAGCCTGACCTCTCCTCACCTGTCCTCCAGCCTCACCTCTCCTCACCCCTCTCCAGCCTCACCTCTCCTCACCCTCCTCCACCTGACCTCACCCCTCCTCCAGTCCACCTCTCCTCACCCCTCCTCCAGCCGCACCTCTCCTCACCCCTCCTCCAGCCTCACCTCTCCTCACCCCTCCTCCATCCTCACCTCTCCTCACCCCTCTCCAGCCTCACTCTCTTCACCCTCCTCCACCTCACTCTCCTCACCCTCCTCAGCCTCACCTCTCCTCACCCCTCCTCCAGCCTACCTCTCCCACCCTCCTCCAGCCTTACCTCTCCTCACCTCCTCCAGCCTGACCTCTCCTCACCCCTCCTCCAGCCAGACCTCTCCTCACCCCTCCTCCAGCCGCACCTCTTCTCACCCCTCCTCCAGCCGCACCTCTCCTCACCCCTCCTCCAGCCGCACCTCTCCTCACCCCTTCTCCAGCCGCACCTCTCCTCACACCTCCAGCCTCCCGCCACATCATACTCTGCTATCCACAGAGCCGCCTGTATACTCTGCTACCCACACAGCCGCCTGTATACTCTGCTACCCACAAAGCCGTTTCTATGCTCTGCGCCCCACACAGCCGCCTCTATGCTCTGCGACCCACACAGCTGCCTCTATGCTCTGCGACCCACACAGCGCCTCTATGCTCTGCCACCCACACAGCCGCCTCTATGCTCTGCCACCCACACAGCCGCCTCTATGCTCTGCGACCCACACAGCCGCCTGTATGCTCTGCGACCCACACAGCCGCCTCTATGCTCTGCGACCCACACAGCCGCCTCTATGCTCTGCCACCCACACAGCCGCCTCTATGCTCTGCCACCCACACAGCCGCCTCTATGCTCTGCGACCCACACAGCCGCCTCTATGCTCTGCCACCCACACAGCCGCCTCTATGCTCTGCGACCCACACAGCCGCCTGTATGCTCTGCGACCCACACAGCCGCCTCTATGCTCTGCGACCCACACAGCCGCCTCTATGCTCTGCCACCCACACAGCCGCCTCTATGCTCTGCCACCCACACAGCCGCCTCTATGCTCTGCGACCCACACAGCCGCCTCTATGCTCTGCCACCCACACAGCCGCCTCTATGCTCTGCGACCCACACAGCCGCCTCTATGCTCTGCGACCCACACAGCCGCCTCTATGCTCTGCGACCCACACAGCCGCCTGTATGCTCTGCGACCCACACAGCCGCCTCTATGCTCTGCGACCCACACAGCCGCCTCTATGCTCTGCCACCCACACAGCCGCCTCTATGCTCTGCCACCCACACAGCCGCCTCTATGCTCTGCGACCCACACAGCCGCCTCTATGCTCTGCCACCCACACAGCCGCCTCTATGCTCTGCAACCCACACAGCCGCCTGTATGCTCTGCGACCCACACAGCCGCCTCTATGCTCTGCGACCCACACAGCCGCCTCTATGCTCTGCCACCCACACAGCCGCCTCTATGCTCTGCCACCCACACAGCCGCCTCTATGCTCTGCGACCCACACAGCCGTCTCTATGCTCTGCAACCCACACAGCCGCCTCTATACACACAATTAATTTCACCGCGCTCCCGATGCAATTGCATCGGGCCTTTTTACTAGTATAGTATAATCACATGTAGTATAAAAAGCTGCTGCAGGACTTCCACCTCCACGTAACACTTGTAACAGTATCAAAATCCAGAGATGGTGTATGTACAGTCCGCGCTGCTTTAAAATAATCACTCCACTGTCTTGAATGAAAGACCCCCCTTTTATTTTATTTCACCTACGCGTTTCGGTGCTATTCCCAGCACCGTCATCAGGGCATCAGGGCATGCCATGATGACGGTGCTGGGAATAGCACCGAAACGCGTAGGTGAAATAAAATAAAAAGGGGGTCTTTCATTCAAGACAGTGGAGTGATTATTTTAAAGCAGCGCGGACTGTACATACACCATCCCTGGATTTTGAACCCTTGGCTTTGACACAGGGAACCGAGTCCTGCTCTAGGTAAGAGCAGGGCTGTAGGCTCTCCCCCATGTGGGAGGCAACATGGGGGAGAAGCCACATAGGGAGAAACTGAATGATTGGGTGGCCACATGGAGGGAGAAGCCAAATGGGGAGAAGCTGCATGATTGGGGGGCCACATGGGGGAGAAGCCACATGGGCAGACGTTGCATGATTCGGGGGCCACATGGGGGAGAATCCACATGAGGAAGAAGCTACATGATGGGGAGCCACATGGGGTTGAAGCCACATGGGGGGAGAAGCTGCATGATTGGGGTGCCACATGGAGAAGAAGCCACATGGGGGAGAAGCTGCATGATTGGGGGGCCATATGGGGGGAGAAGCCACATTGGGGAGAAGCTGCATGATTGGGGGACTACATGGTGGAGAAGCTGTATGATTGGGGGGACCACATGAGGGGAGCCACACAGAGGAGAAGCAGCATGAAATGGGGTCACATGGGGAAGAAAAAATATGAATCGGGGGGTGCACATAGGGGGAGAAGCAGTATGAATTGGGGGGCACATGGGGCAGAGGCAGCATAAATTGGGGGGGCACATAGGGCGGGATGTGCTATGAAGAAGGGGACAGCATATGGGGAGAGCATTATGGAACAAGGGGGAACAGGGGGGTGGCTATATATATGGGTTGTATATATTTTACCTGGAGGCTGTCTTGGGCTGTACATATTAACTGGAGGCTATGCTGGGCTGCATATATTACTTGCAGGCTATGCTGAGCTGTATATATGACCTGGAGACTGTGCTAGGCTGTATATAGTAACTGTAGGCTGTGTTGGGTTGTATATTTTAACTGGAGGCTGTGCTGGGTTGTATATATTACCTGGAGGCTGTGCTGAGCTATTTATATTACCTGGAGGCTGCGCTGGTCTATATTAGTGATGGGCGAATCTACTCGCTAGGACTCGTTACTCGGCGAGTAGTAAGGGACTCGCAGGACTCGCTACTCGGCGACTTTCCCAGCGAGGACTCGCAAAGTAGCGAGTCCAATGCAAGTAAATGGGAATCCTAGTTTTACTAGCGAGACTCGCTATATCACATCGCTATGTAGGTTGAATCTCCCCCAAATCGTTTAGAGAATGGCACCGCTTCACGGATACCCGCTGTAAGTAGCGATTCCGAGCGAGTCGTAGCGACTCCTAGCGAATCCTAGCGAGTCTACGAATCCGAGTCCTGTATTCTGTATTCGGGACTCGCGAATACAGAATCTGTTATGTTCCGACAAATCTTCCGAGACAGCCTAGCGTGTTAGGTCAGACAAACTTGTGAAGATGGACAAGGATGTTAGCCAATCTTATTCAGTAATGCCACAGCCCTCTTCTTGTGGCATTACTATGATTGGCTTCTGTCCATCGTGATGGCTATGTCATCGATGACAGGCAAGGCTGTATATAAGCCTTGCCACCGCCATTTTGAGCACATTTCTCTGAAGATCTGAGCTAGAACAGGGTGAGGTAGATTCTGGAGCAGATCATAGGGATTGTCAGTGAGTGTAGGGAACTTCAAGATTCCTTATATTAACCCCAAACAGCTCTTGTGAGAGCTAGCAGGAGGACAGAGGAGTACTGTGTACAGTGACACTGTAGGCAGGCAGGGAAGCAGGGAGCTGCAGCCTTTACAGTGTTCACAGGAGCGACCTCATAGCTTCGCTTACTCACTCAGCTGTTCTAATAGCTGAAGTGAGAGGCTTAGCTGAGGTACTATTTACAATTTTTTGCCAGCTGATAGATTTTGGGTCCTAAAAACCCCTTCAGCGTTATTTTGTCTGTGGCAGAACAGTGCGTTGCTGCTCTCCTAGCTGCAAATAGCACGTACGCCACCTACTTCTGCGACTAATTGTGCGCACTTAATAATTTTTTTCAGGGAATAGTGTGCTGCTTCACTGCCAAGTGTTAGCACACACTTAACCCGCCAGTAAGTGACGCCTGCAGCAACACCAAACTCCATCTCGGTGGCTGTGCGCACTTTCTAATTTTTTCAGGGAATAGTGTAGTGCTTCACTGTCAAGTGTTAGCACACACTTAACCCGCCAGTAAGTGACGCCTGCAGCAACACCAAACTCCATCTCGGTGGCTGTGCGCACTTTCTAATTTTTTCAGGGAATAGTGTAGTGCTTCACTGTCAAGTGTTAGCACACACTTAACCCGCCAGTAAGTGACGCCTACAGCAACACCAAACTCCATCTCGGTGGCTGTGCGCACTTTCTAATTTTTTCAGGGAATAGTGTAGTGCTTCACTGTCAAGTGTTAGCACACACTTAACCCGCCAGTAAGTGACGCCTACAGCAACACCAAACTCCATCTCGGTGGCTGTGCGCACTTTCTAATTTTTTCAGGGAATAGTGTAGTGCTTCACTGTCAAGTGTTAGCACACACTTAACCCGCCAGTAAGTGACGCCTACAGCAACACCAAACTCCATCTCGGTGGCTGTGCGCACTTTCTAATTTTTTCAGGGAATAGTGTAGTGCTTCACTGTCAAGTGTTAGCACACACTTAACCCGCCAGTAAGTGACGCCTGCAGCAACACCAAACTCCATCTCGGTGGCTGTGCGCACTTTCTAATTTTTTCAGGGAATAGTGTAGTGCTTCACTGTCAAGTGTTAGCACACACTTAACCCGCCAGTAAGTGACGCCTCAGCAACACCAAACTCCATCTCGGTGGCTGTGCGCACTTTCTAATTTTTTCAGGGAATAGTGTAGTGCTTCACTGTCAAGTGTTAGCACACACTTAACCCGCCAGTAAGTGACGCCTGCAGCAACACCAAACTCCATCTCGGTGGCTGTGCGCACTTTCTAATTTTTTCAGGGAATAGTGTAGTGCTTCACTGTCAAGTGTTAGCACACACTTAACCCGCCAGTAAGTGACGCCTGCAGCAACACCAAACTCCATCTCGGTGGCTGTGCGCACTTTCTAATTTTTTCAGGGAATAGTGTAGTGCTTCACTGTCAAGTGTTAGCACACACTTAACCCGCCAGTAAGTGACGCCTGCAGCAACACCAAACTCCATCTCGGTGGCTGTGCGCACTTTCTAATTTTTTCAGGGAATAGTGTAGTGCTTCACTGTCAAGTGTTAGCACACACTTAACCCGCCAGTAAGTGACGCCTACAGCAACACCAAACTCCATCTCGGTGGCTGTGCGCACTTTCTAATTTTTTCAGGGAATAGTGTAGTGCTTCACTGTCAAGTGTTAGCACACACTTAACCCGCCAGTAAGTGACGCCTGCAGCAACACCAAACTCCATCTCGGTGGCTGTGCGCACTTTCTAATTTTTTCAGGGAATAGTGTAGTGCTTCACTGTCAAGTGTTAGCACACACTTAACCCGCCAGTAAGTGACGCCTGCAGCAACACCAAACTCCATCTCGGTGGCTGTGCGCACTTTCTAATTTTTTCAGGGAATAGTGTGTGCTTCACTGCCAAGTGTTAGCACACACTTAACCCGCCAGTAAGTGACGCCTGCAGCAACACCAAACTCCATCTCGGTGGCTGTGCGCACTTTCTAATTTTTTCAGGGAATAGTGTAGTGCTTCACTGTCAAGTGTTAGCACACACTTAACCCGCCAGTAAGTGACGCCTGCAGCAACACCAAACTCCATCTCGGTGGCTGTGCGCACTTTCTAATTTTTTCAGGGAATAGTGTAGTGCTTCACTGTCAAGTGTTAGCACACACTTAACCCGCCAGTAAGTGACGCCTGCAGCAACACCAAACTCCATCTCGGTGGCTGTGCGCACTTTCTAATTTTTTCAGGGAATAGTGTAGTGCTTCACTGTCAAGTGTTAGCACACACTTAACCCGCCAGTAAGTGACGCCTGCAGCAACACCAAACTCCATCTCGGTGGCTGTGCGCACTTTCTAATTTTTTCAGGGAATAGTGTAGTGCTTCACTGTCAAGTGTTAGCACACACTTAACCCGCCAGTAAGTGACGCCTGCAGCAACACCAAACTCCATCTCGGTGGCTGTGCGCACTTTCTAATTTTTTCAGGGAATAGTGTAGTGCTTCACTGTCAAGTGTTAGCACACACTTAACCCGCCAGTAAGTGACGCCTGCAGCAACACCAAACTCCATCTCGGTGGCTGTGCGCACTTTCTAATTTTTTCAGGGAATAGTGTAGTGCTTCACTGTCAAGTGTTAGCACACACTTAACCCGCCAGTAAGTGACGCCTACAGCAACACCAAACTCCATCTCGGTGGCTGTGCGCACTTTCAAATTTTTTCAGGGAATAGTGTAGTGCTTCACTGTCAAGTGTTAGCACACACTTAACCCGCCAGTAAGTGACGCCTACAGCAACACCAAACTCCATCTCGGTGGCTGTGCGCACTTTCTAATTTTTTCAGGGAATAGTGTAGTGCTTCACTGTCAAGTGTTAGCACACACTTAACCCGCCAGTAAGTGACGCCTACAGCAACACCAAACTCCATCTCGGTGGCTGTGCGCACTTTCTAATTTTTTCAGGGAATAGTGTAGTGCTTCACTGTCAAGTGTTAGCACACACTTAACCCGCCAGTAAGTGACGCCTGCAGCAACACCAAACTCCATCTCGGTGGCTGTGCGCACTTTCTAATTTTTTCAGGGAATAGTGTAGTGCTTCACTGTCAAGTGTTAGCACACACTTAACCCGCCAGTAAGTGACGCCTGCAGCAACACCAAACTCCATCTCGGTGGCTGTGCGCACTTTCTAATTTTTTCAGGGAATAGTGTAGTGCTTCACTGTCAAGTGTTAGCACACACTTAACCCGCCAGTAAGTGACGCCTACAGCAACACCAAACTCCATCTCGGTGGCTGTGCATTTGTCAACAATGTCCCAAAAACACCAAATTCCCAAAAACCAGTCTGCTAAGGGACAGGGACGAGGTCGGGGCCCTAGCAGTCGTGAACAACAAGGCACTGGTAGAAGTAGACAGACAAGGATTGATCGATCCACCTTCCTGCTGTCTAAATTTCCCAGTACTCAACCGAAACGTGTCTTGAGGCCGGAAGATCAAGACCAAATAACATCTTGGATGGCTGACAAGACATCAACCACGGGTTCTGGCAGCACACAATCATCCTTTACACCATATTCAAGTGCCGCTACTGACAACGCGGGGTCATCTAATCCACAAAATCTTCCTATTTCCTCAAGCCATCGCCAGACGGAGGAAAATTTAGACCGCGAACTTGGGCATTCGGAAGATTTATTTGGTTCTTATCAGCCATTCAGACAACCGGACCTTTCTTTGTCACTGCCTGAACAGATACTTGAACCAGACGTACATTCCATCTATGGACAAAGTTTGGATTCACCTCGTCCTGAAGAACGTCCCTTTCAACAAAGCCATAGGCCGTCTCAGGAGGTGGAGGATGATGATGATGATGAGACACACATCTCATCTGGCCAGCCTGACCAGTCACGTTATCCAGATGACTTTGAGGAGGAGGGGGTGGATGATGAGACCACTGATCCAACCTGGACACTTGACATGCAGAGCCAACAGAGCAGCCAGGAGGAGGAAAGTGGTTATGTACCACCGCCTAAAGCACCCAGGCTTACTCCTTTATCCCGAATCCAAGCTGTGACAACAGTAGCCCAAATTGTGTCAACTGTTGCACAAACTGTACCAACTGTTGCCCCAACTTTAAGAACAGTTGGCCAAAATGTGTCTACAGTTTGTGTTGGCCAGACTCATCCTTCAGTTCCTACACCACAACCTAAAGGACGAACATCCATTGTCTGGAAATTTTTCAAAGATAGCCCATCAGTACCAAATGTGGTTATATGTAACATCTGCTATGCCAGGCTGAGCAGAGGCCAGGGCAAAGTAAACTTGAGCACCAGCAGTATGCGAAAACACATGACTCTTAAGCACCCTAGTCAGTGGTTGGCCCATCAGGGTTCGACAGCAGGGCCTTCTGACCTCAACACCGTTATGCCACTTCAGAATCGTCCTTCACCATCTACTGTTCATGCAGCAGCTCCTACTCATACGATCTCACCACAAGCTGCATTAGACCAGAGATATGACAGTAGTCAAGTGACTTGTGAGTCTGCGCCAATTGTCCAGTTGTCTGTTCCACAGCTGTATGAGAGGCAGCGGAAACACCCATCCACACACCCTTTTTCTCGACAAATGACAGCGCAAATTTCTAAGCTGTTAGCTGTAGAAATGCTGCCATTTAGGCTTGTTGATACTGAGGCTTTTAGGGAGTTGTTGGCTGTGGCAGCACCACGATACACTGTCCCCAGTCGCAATTTTTTTTCACGTACTGCCATACCCGCGCTACATCTGCACGTGGTTAACAACTTGAAGCGTGCACTGACAAATGCTGTGAGCGGAAAAGTTCACCTGACAACTGATACCTGGACAAGTACTTGTGGACAGGGCAGATACATATCCCTGACAGCTCACTGGATCAACCTTGTCGAGAGTGTCCCAAAGTGTAATAGTGGAATATCTGCGATCCTACCAACTCCACGAATAGCGGGCACAGCATCATTCCGGGTGTCCGCGGCCTCATATACTTCTACAACACAATGTGCGTCTTCAACTTCCTTGACCACTGCTGATTTGTCCGCCACATCACGTCAAAGTTGGGAGCTTTGCAGTACTGCATCAGCCAGGCGACAACAGGCTCTTCTTAAGCTCATCTGTCTAGGTGACACACCTCACACTGCAAACGAGCTGTGGAAAGGTGTTAAACAACAGACAGATGAGTGGCTGGCCCCACTGCAACTACAAGCAGGTCTTGTTGTCAGTGATAACGGACGAAACCTTGTTGCAGCAATAAAGCTCGGTAAACTTCAACACGTGCCTTGCATGGCTCACGTACTGAATCTTGTAGTTCAGAAATTCTTGAAAAATTACCCAGAGTTATCTGATCTACTAGAGAAGGTGCGTAGAAATTGCGGACATTTCCGACATTCATCAACGGCACTTGCAAGTCTATCTGCCCTTCAACAGCAATTTAATTTGCCCAAACACAGATTAATTTGCGACATGCCCACACGATGGAATTCTACATTCCATATGTTGGCTAGGTTCAATGAGCAGCAGAGGGCTATAGCGGAATATCAGCTGCAACATGCCCGTCACCCAGGAAGTAATACAAGACACATTGGTACGATGGAGTGGGTCTGGATCGCTGACCTTTGCGAGGTTCTAGAGAACTTCGATTACTGCACAAAACTGGTCAGCGGTGATGAGTCCATTATTAGTCTCACCATCCCCATGCTGTGTTTGCTTAAAGATTCTCTCCTGAATCTTAAAACAGAATCATTGAGGGCACAGCAGAGGGCTATGGATCCACATTTTAACATCCAGGATCAGAGCCAGCAAAGCCAATTTCAGCCGGCAACATTGGCTGCAGAACAAAACAGTGATGAGGAAGATGAAGACGATTTATTTCTCCATGGTACTGAGGTGCACCCTGATGGAACTCCCAACCCCAGTTTTATGTCGGTACAGCATGGGTGGGCTGAAGAGCAGGAGGCGGAGACCGATTTTGAGACCATGATGCCTATTGTTCATCAGTCAGGTGACACAGAAGACATGAGTCTTTGTACCCTAGCACACATGTCTGACTTCATGTCTCAATGTCTGTCCCAGGATCCACGCGTCATTAACATCTATGACAGCGACCTCTACTGGTTGTCAACATTCCTTGACCCACGCTACAAAGACAAGTTTCCATCGCTGCTGTTGCAGTCACCAAGGGGCTTAACGATGGATTATTTCAAAAGTGTGGTGGTTGACAATTTAATGTCAATTTCACCATCTGACTCCGCTATACCACGAACAAGCAGCTCTTTGCCACAGCAGCCTTTGGTTCGAACACAAACTGCCACATTGTCAAGAAGAGGTGGTGGTAAGATGTCCACCAACTGGGCGATGTTTAACAGACCTTCCAATCTGCAACGGATTGTGCCTACGGTCCCCTTGTCTAGGAGACAAACATTGTCAAACATGTTGAACGAGTATGTGTGTGACACTACCAGCTTCTTAACCGACCCCTCTGTACCCTTTAATTACTGGGTTTCCAAGCTTCACGCTTGGACTGAGCTGTCTTTGTATGCCTTGGAGTTGCTGGCCTGCCCAGCTGCTAGTGTGACATCAGAGCGTGTTTTTAGTGCCGCTGGGGGAATTGTCACTGATAGAAGGTCACGGCTGACAACAGAAAATGCCGACAGACTCACTCTCATTAAGTTTAACAAGGACTGGATATCATCAAAGTTCTTAACCCCTTCAGACGACAGTACCCAAACCTAGAGGGACATTTTCAAATTTGTTACGTTTGGCTCAGTGCGGTTTAAACATTATGTCCTCTTCTGACACAAAGGATAAACAATGTCCCTCTGCTAAGAAGATTGGATAAATAATGTTCCTGCAACACTTGCTGCATGACAACAAAACTACACAATCAGTGTCAGTAATGTTACTTTAATAATGCATGCACTTGTGATGTTTTTTGATCGTTGAATTATGTCAGACAATCCAAAACAGTCTCTTGGCTGAATTTTTTAAGGCAACAAGCCTATGCCTGCATTGTGGGCATTTCTCAAACTGAAATAAAACATATAGTTTGGCTCAAGTGCCTTGCATAAATTTTAAAAATGTTGATCCCGCCCCTTGGGCTAATTTTTTGAGGCAACAAGCCTATACCTGCATTGTGCGCTTGCTGTAAATGATTAAAACATATAGTTGGGCCAACGCGCCTTGCATAAACTTCAAAAATGTTGATCCGCCCCTTGGCTAATTTTTTGAGGCAACAAGCCTATACCTGCATCGAATACGTTGCTTGTACTATGCTCTCAGGACAAGCAAATAGTATGGGCCACGCGCCCTCCTCAACTTCAAAATAGAGTTGATCTCGCCCCTTGGGCTAATTTTTTGAGGCTACAAGCCTATACCTGCATCGAATACGTTGCTTGTACTATGCTCTCAGGACAAGCAAATAGTATGGGCCACGCGCCCTCCTCAACTTCAAAATAGAGTTGATCTCGCCCCTTGGGCTAATTTTTTGAGGCAACAAGCCTATACCTGCATCGAATACGTTGCTTGTACTATGCTCTCAGGACAAGCAAATAGTATGGGCCACGCGCCCTCCTCAACTTCAAAATAGAGTTGATCTCGCCCCTTGGGCTAATTTTTTGAGGCAACAAGCCTATACCTGCATCGAATACGTTGCTTGTACTATGCTCTCAGGACAAGCAAATAGTATGGGCCACGCGCCCTCCTCAACTTCAAAATAGAGTTGATCTCGCCCCTTGGGCTAATTTTTTGAGGCAACAAGCCTATACCTGCATCGAATACGTTGCTTGTACTATGCTCTCAGGACAAGCAAATAGTATGGGCCACGCGCCCTCCTCAACTTCAAAATAGAGTTGATCTCGCCCCTTGGGCTAATTTTTTGAGGCTACAAGCCTATACCTGCATCGAATACGTTGCTTGTACTATGCTCTCAGGACAAGCAAATAGTATGGGCCACGCGCCCTCCTCAACTTCAAAATAGAGTTGATCTCGCCCCTTGGGGTAATTTTTTGAGGCAACAAGCCTATACCTGCATCGAATACGTTGCTTGTACTATGCTCTCAGGACAAGCAAATAGTATGGGCCACGCGCCCTCCTCAACTTCAAAATAGAGTTGATCTCGCCCTTGGGGTAATTTTTAGAGGCAACAAGCCTATACCTGCATCGAATACGTTGCTTGTACTATGCTCTCAGGACAAGCAAATAGTATGGGCCACGCGCCCTCCTCAACTTCAAAATAGAGTTGATCTCGCCCCTTGGGCTAATTTTTGAGGCTACAAGCCTATACCTGCATCGAATACGTTGCTTGTACTATGCTCTCAGGACAAGCAAATAGTATGGGCCACGCGCCCTCCTCAACTTCAAAATAGAGTTGATCTCGCCCCTTGGGGTAATTTTTTGAGGCTACAAGCCTATACCTGCATCGAATACGTTGCTTGGACTATGCTCTCAGGACAAGCAAATAGTATGGGCCACGCGCCCTCCTCAACTTCAAAATAAAGTTGATCTCGCCCCTTGGGGTAATTTTTTGAGGCAACAAGCCTATACCTGCATCGAATACGTTGCTTGTACTATGCTCTCAGGACAAGGAAATAGTATGGGCCACGCGCCCTCCTCAACTTCAAAATAGAGTTGATCTCGCCCCTTGGGGTAATTTTTAGAGGCAACAAGCCTATACCTGCATCGAATACGTTGCTTGTACTATGCTCTCAGGACAAGGAAATAGTATGGGCCACGCGCCCTCCTCAACTTCAAAATAGAGTTGATCTCGCCCCTTGGGCTAATTTTTTGTGGCAACAGGCTATGCCTGCATCGAAAACGTGGCTTGTACTAAGATCCTGCTGGAGCATGGCGAAGGGTCCCACTGTACGCTACGGAGATAACGCGTAGACGCGCTCTGTTGCAAGTAGACGTCCCAGCCTATCGCATCTATGTTCCCAGTGTTGTTGCCATACCGAGTCATTAAGTAACCCCCCACAAACACAGGCACTATTTATTTGTCAGCAACATTTGTATGTGCAGTCATGATTTTCCACATAATAACCAAGGTGCCTTCATGCGCATGCGGGCCGTAAAGTACTTGCTAATGATGATGACTTTAAGCCCACCCACAAAAAAAACCTACACATCCATTCCCTGAAAAAAGACAGACACAAAGCAGTTTTTGTCAACTGGGTATTATTTCGCCATAATGGCAAAGATGTCAGATTTTTTTTTTTTTTTTTTTTGGGGTTTAAACTTTGTAAAAACAAATAATACCATAACAAAGAAATTGTGCAATGCACAGGAACAAAAAATAAACAAAAAAAAAAAAAAGGGGTCTACAGCTGGTGGTAGGTTGCCGCATCCTCCGGCCTTGGCTGTAACGTGGCACCATCACCCTGCTCGTTGAGTAGGTCCAGGGCCCCATGCAGTACCTCACCCAGTGGTTGGAAGCCTGTAGGCTGGGGCATCTGGGCCGGTTGGCCTTGGCTTTGTAGGCCCCTGATTCTGGGACACCACCTCTGGGTCGCAACATACCTGTCCCGGGGTGTGGCCCTGTCCAGGATGTTTGATCTGCTGAGCCGCCACTCCTCCAAAAAATCAAACACCTGCCCAGGATGGTTTGGGGGCCTACACGCATCGAGGACAATGTGTATTGCTGACCATGCCCGCAGTCGTCTCTCGAATGGAATGTCATCCAAGAACGGTATGAGACTGCGGGCAAAGTCAGCACTACACTGTCCTCTGCGGTCTTGTGGTGCCCCCGGGATCAGAGCAGGGCTGCTGGGGTTCCAGTGACTCCCCACACTGCTGCTGGCAGTCGGCACTGGAGGGCGCTGGTGTGGCCCTTCATCCTCCTCTTCTTGTCTCTGCGGCCCCAAAGGTGGTGGTGGTGGTGGCGCGGGGTGGTGTGGTGGGTGGTGGTTGTGGTGGTGGTGGTGGCGGTGGTGGTGGTGGTGGCGGTGGTGGCGGTGGTGGTGGTGGTGCTACTCCCTCCTCCTCATCTGGTGGGGGTTGAGGGGCCTCCCTCCCCTCCTCAGGCAGCTGTGGTGGCGGGTTCCAACGCCGCCTCCGAAAGTGAGCAGCTCTGTGGGTAAATATAAAAAACATTTGGTGAATGGGTTGACTTTGGAAACAAAACCATAGGCCAAACATAACATGTGCACGCTTTTTTGACTCAGTGTATCTGTGTATTCTGTGTCTTTTCATTGTTGCCCTTAAGATGGAATTGCAGCAAATAAATTAATGACATTTTTGGCTCATGCCTCAAACTATATTGTATGTGTGGGTACTGTTGCTCCACGATTTTTTTTCCATTACATTACAAATTTTAAAATTAGTCTGCACTATTACACTGTGCCCTGACTTAGGCAGGACAGCTATGTAGTCACTTGAAGACATATTAGTGGCCACAACTATTGTTTTGACTTTTTGTGGAAACTTTATGTGGACAAAGCTATAGCCTGACACTGTGAGGCAAACACATTATTCAGGGTTGTTTGCCATCAGATGGACACAAAAACACACAGTGTGGACGGCCTTGGTCTCAATGCACATAACCCAGATCTATAGGGCAGGTGAGCAAGACAGGAAATGGAGTCCTGCAGCATAGGTGACACATGAGCATTTGGCGTTAGTGGCCTACACTCCTTGTTGCTGCCATGTATGCTAATCAGGAATGTCTTGGTAAATAAAACACACCAAACAGATGGCTTGGGATTTGAAACGACTGTAATGGACATAGAGTATGGGGTTGTCTTTGAGCAGCAGGTCACACATTGTTGGTGCCAAACAAGGTGGTATGCACAGATGGACAGTTTTAGTTATTCCAACGGGGCCGAACAAAAAAACGGGAACAGCAAGGACAAACCTCGGGTTTCCTAAAGGACCTTGGACATAAAAGGCTGTTGCACTTAAAATATGGCCCTCTTTAGTTTGATTTAATACAGCATTAATACGCTATCTTTTCCGGAGGATTCGTAATGTGGCCATGAGTTAACGACAAAAAAAGTAAAATTCACATGTGGGCCCTAATATCTACACCATCACCTTGCAGCCCCAAATAAACCCATGGGAAAACTGAACCACACATATTTGTAGTGATACAGGGTATGTTCTGAAATGTGTGTGAATTTGTCAGCAATCTGGGATGGTGTACAAACAGTTTAGTGCAAAAGGGGTATATCCTTGCAACGTTATTTTGCTGAAAAAAACACCCACAACTAAATGTGTAGGGATGTATGTGGCCCTTATGCAAGTCGAGGCCATTAGGAACTGATACAACTGAGGCTTATGACAGGCAAACCAGACAGGGCCACACACCTTAGAGGCCATTGGAGGGAAGAACATGGCTTTGTTCCACAAACATGCCAACAATAATAGCTAATTGTGAGGTCACGGAACATTGTGTCTGACCACCCTGCAGAACATTGCTTATTTGTCCAAACGTCACAATGTGACTATAAATGTGTATGTCCTGGATCATTGCCAAAGGTAATAGAATTGTGTTGCACCATGGCAGAAACAAACCCCTGTGTGGGTATGTAAACCAGCACACTCATTATAGAGCTTCATACGTACATTGTGTGCCCTCGTGGACAGGGTCCTCTCCTCTTGTACCTGTATGACCTGATTGTCTTCATGGACTGTTTTTTGTCGTTAACCCTTATCCTCATGTAAAGTGCCATGGAACCTAATGGCGCTATATTAAAAAATAATAATAACAATAATAGTAAACAACAGTGCGGCAGACACATACCTTGGCATACGGGCCACCGGTTCCAGAAATGACAGCCGTTCATAGTGGCAATATATGATCCCGTGACCAGCTTCCGGGCCCCCCTCCATGATCCTCCGGTGTTGCCGCTTAAATTGGTCGCGGCAGCTCCTCCAGCGCTTCATAATGTGGTCAACTGTGAAATGATTTCAAACCGGGTTTAGACCTCTTTAACATTTGAAACACTAAAAGTATGTGTACAAATCAACAATAACATTTTAATGATGTTGTGTGTGAAATGTGTATACAAGGCACATGGAAACGACAGTGTGGAACATCATCAACAGCATTACGGACATTGAGCTCACGTGGCCACAATCACAAATGGGGCAGGGCACATGTCAACGCATAGAGAATGTAATAGTGCGGGCACCAGACTCCGCTCATTAGTGGTATTTATATACACCCAACCCCCTGGCCTTCAGAGCCAGGAGGAACAGCCCTTAAACTAAGTGTACTATTGTGAACCCATCCAAATATAGGCAACCATGCAACGGCGCATTATAACACATTGAGGGCCCTGTATACCCTACTATGGGGGCCCTGTATGCCCACGGGGCCCTGTATACCCACTGCTGGGGTCTTGTATACCCACGGGGGGGCTGTAGACCCTACTATGAGGGCCCTGTATAACCACTGGGGGCCATGTATACCCAGTGCTGGGGGACCTGTGTACCCACGGGGGGGCTGTATACCCTAATATCGGTGGCATATATACACACTGGGGGGCCCTGTATACTCTGCAGGTGGAGCTGTATACTCTGCTGGGGGGATGTCTAACAGTGATAGCCGCTGTATACAAGAATGGCGGTCAATATGGTTTCCCACTTTTTTGGGGCTAAAGTAGGGGGGTCGGCTTATACACGGGTCGGCTTATACACGACTATATACGGTAAATGCAATATAACGTGTGAACACATTTAACTCACCCATATTGGTCTGCACATCATGGCCACAACGATGAAACGTTGGGAAAACGCCCTGTGCGATCTCCCTCCAGGCCGTAGTCCGCTGGACATTATCCCCATATGCAGGGTCAGTGGGCAGCCAAAGCAGGGGCCGAGCCTCCACCAGAGCAATTAATTGCAGGGTGTCGACAGGAGCCATGCTTCCTCGCTGTGACTTTCTGCGCGTCCAGCCAGGAAGCTCGAGTCGGCTTATTTCCTGTTTGCACAAAGCATGGGGTTTGCTGCAGAAAGTCGCTTGCCTCGCCTCCAACACATGCGACTTTGGCCTCGGAGACAGCAGCAAAATACAGTTGCCAGTGGGGCTTCCGACACGGCAATGCGAGCGCTTTCCGACACACATATGCGATTTTTAAATCACACATTACTCGCTATTATTCGCTTCCCCATTCATTAACATTGGACTCGCTAGACTCGCTACGAGTAGCGAGTCCCGGGCTCGGACTCGGTAGAGTCAAGCGAGTCCGAGTAATGTAGGATTCGCCCATCACTAGTCTATATATGTCATTTGGAGGCTGTTCAGGGCTGTATTTGTTATTTTGAGATTGTGCTGGGCTGTATGTGTTATGTGGAGGTTGTGCTGGGCGATATATGTTATTTGGAGGCTGTGCTCGGCTGTATATATTATTTTGATGCTGCAACTGGCCTCAAAATAATATATACAGCCCAGTAATAGCCTCCGGATAATGAATACAACCTTGCATAGCCTCAATATTATATAAACAGTCCATTTAGAGTGGGGAAAACCCACAGTAAGAATTGATATATACAGATCTTCCCACACTAAAATATGCAGTATTTATAAATATTACAATCTACGGTATATATTTGCATAACTTTGTTGCACTATGAAAGGGGGCCCCAAAACATTTCTTGCACAGGGGCCTTATACAGTCTGTGTCCACCCCTAAACTAGATTAACCCTCAAACAACCCAGAAATAGATTAAATTGAGCTGCTTCAATCCACACAAGGCTCTGCAAAAATATAAAAACTATATAGCAATTTGAGTAGTTATTGTATCTAAGAATAGATCTAATGTTTTTCTAGAATTAGATTTATATGCAATCAATCATGCCTACTAATATCTTAGATAAAACAATTCAAAGAAGCTATCTTGTATAAATTACACATGAAAGAGAATTTTTGTACCACAAATTTTCGTCAAAAAAATATATCTTTTATTTCATTTAACCGCTTTGGTTTAAGGCACCCTAGTTTATAGATCCAGTAGGTCTCTTTCCTAGATAGGATTTCATTTTTATTATGTATATTATCCGAGATTTGTTCAATGGGATAGATTTTCATGTCCCATGGATTTTTATTGTGATAAAAACAAAAATGCTTTGATAATCCATGTGTTACACATCCATTTTTGATGTTAAATATATGTGAATTAACCCTTTCGTGTAGTGCTTGGGTTGTTTTACCTACATACTGTTTTCTGCATGTACATTCAATTACATAGATAATATACATGGGTTTGCAATTGAGTCTGTTCTTAATAGGATATATTATTTCTGGATTGTTTGTAGAATAACATTTTTTCATTTTATGTTGTATTGATTTACAACAAAGACAATGTTTTGCCAGACATTTAAAAACACCAGTTTCATCATTGTTGAGGTTTATTGTTTGGGTTGTTGTTCTTATCCTACTGGGTGCAATAATATTCCGTATAGTAGGGGCTCTCCTGTACGTAATATTCGGCTTTTCAGGGAGGATTTTAGATGGAATTTTAAAATATGCCATCTACTAATAAGGTTCTTTTTGATCTCATTATTTTCCTTACAAAAATGGTGATAAAGTTCAGTCCAAAATCTTTTTTACTAGGATCATCTTCATTCATTTTATGTTTTGTAATTAGATCTTGTTGTTTAATTTTAATTGGTTTTTGAAAGGCTTTTATAATTACTTTTTAGGATACTTTTTTTTATGAAATTTGTTTTGAAGAATTTTTGATTGAGTTCCAAAGTCCTCATCTAATGTACAATTTCTACGGATTTTTTGGTATTGATTTGATGGTATATTCTGTAGCCATGTGTGGTAATGATCACTTTCAAAATGTATATAATTATTAGAGTCAACTTTAAAAAAAAATTTTGTTATGATTCTGTTACTTAATATTGATATATTGAGGTCTAAAAATCTATTGTATTGTCATTTACTGTTGAAGTGAATTTAAATCCCCATTTATCTAATATATAAAGCTGAATGTGTGTATGTGTGTATGTGTGTATATCCGGGATTGGCATCTACACCGTCGCAGCTACAGCCGCAAAATTTTGCAGAGTCACACGTCTGAACCCCGGGAGTGTCATAGGCTATGTTGTGAGGCGAAATTTTAACCCTGCGCGTTCCAGTTCACCAAACAATTTTGCCACTATCTACATAATGGGGAAAAAGTGACAGTTACCAGTTGACAGTTGTGAATGAGAGGGGCTTAATGATAGCACCAAAGACTAACAGCCTATACCAGCATATAGTCACTAAGGTGGGGCCCCAACATGAGATATTTACCACACACATGGGACATGTATACACACCACACGCACACAAAGAGTAACAGCAAGTGTATAGTCGCTAAGATGCAGCCCAACATTGGATACTCACCACGCACCCGAACAAACACACACCACAAAGAGACACACACAACACAGAGACACCCCCACACCCCCAAGGGGACACACACACACTCTATAGCGACACATGCACTCACCCCACAGGGACACACACACCACAAAGAGACACACATAACACAGACACACACCACACAGACCCCCCACAGGGACACACACACATAGCCACCCTATAGGGACACATGCACTCACCCCACAGGGACACACACACCCAAAGAGACACACACACACCACACAGACCCCCCACAGGGACACACACACATACACACCCTATAGGGACACATGCACTCACCCCTCAGGGACACACACACACACACCACAAAGGGACACACACAACACAGAGACACACACACCTCACACAGACACCCCCCACAGGGACACACACACATACACACCCTATAGGGACACATGCACTCACCCCTCAGGGACACACACACACCACAAAGGGACACACACAACACAGAGACACACACACCCCACACAGACACCCCCCCACAGGGACACACACACACATACACACCCTATAAGAACACATGCACTCACCTCACAGGGACACACACACACACCACAAAGAGACACACACAACACAGATACACACACACACACACCACAGACCCACAAACAGGGACACACACACATACACACCTATAGGGGCACATGCACTTACCCCACAGGAACACACACCACAAAGAGACACACACACACCACACAGACCCCCCCACAGGGACACACACACATACACACCCTATAGAGACACACATAACACAGACACACACCACACAGACCCCCCCACAGGGACACACACACACATAGCCACCCTATAGGGACACATGCACTCACCCCACAGGGACACACACACCACAAAGAGACACACACACACCACACAGACCCCCCCACAGGGACACACACACATACACACCCTATAGGGACACATGCACTCACCCCTCAGGGACACACACACACACACCACAAAGGGACACACACAACACAGAGACACACACACCTCACACAGACACCCCCCCACAGGGACACACACACATACACACCCTATAGGGACACATGCACTCACTCCACAGGGACACACACCACAAAGAGACACACACAACACAGATACACACACCACAGACCCCCACACAGGGGCACACACACATACACACCCTATAGGGACACATGCACTCACCCCACAGGGACACACACACACACCACAAAGAGACATACACAACAGAGACACACACCACACAGACCCCCACACAGGGACACACACATACACACCCTATAGGGGCACATGCACTCACCCCACAGGGACACACACACACACCACAAAGAGACACACACAACAGAGACACACACCACACAGACCCCATCCCACAGGGTCACACACATACACACCCCAGGGACACACACACCACACAGACAGACACAGATGTGCACAAATCACCTCACACAACTCGCCTTATACGTGTGCTATCTTTATTTTCCAAACATAAACATCTGATTAAAAACAGCCAATGTGCAACACGTGCCATATAGGGAATTAAGGCAGATGTCAGTCACATGAGCTGTCTATTTTGTGTATGTGTGAGGTAACATATACTGCCCGGCCAGGGGGAGGGTTTACTGTTGGCTGGAGATTTATTAGGCTGCCTATAGCAATCAATCATAGCTCAGCTTCTATTTTCCTACAGGTCATTAATATGACATATTCAAATTCTATTTTGTTATAGCTAACAGCAGTTATTTATTAACCCGGGCGTAGCCGGGTACTACAGCTAGTTATTATCTAAAACTTCGAGAAACGTTTGTAAGTTATTTCTGGAGTTATCCCAGATAAAAAACAGATCATCAATATATCTTCTATATATGATTATTGATTTATTGAAAATAGATTCTGTGATGTAAATAGACTCAAAAATATCCATAAATAAATCAGCATATGTAGGTGCTACATTTGACCCCATAGCTGTTCCTTGTTTTTGGTGGTACATTTCGTTCAAAAAAATAAAATAATTATTTTGTAAGACAAATCTGATCCCTTCCATCAAAAACTCTTTTTGTTCCTGTGGAAACCTTTCATCATTTTCAACACATTTTTTCAAAACAAAAAATTCCTAATTCATGAGGGATATTCAAGTACAATGCAGTTACCTCAACTGTTATGAATTTATAGTCACTTTTCAAGGTTTTTATCAGATCCGTGGAATCCCTTAGTAGCTGTTTAGATTTAACACGTGTTTTCATCAAATCATCCAAATATGCAGATAAATTGGTTGTGAGACTCCCAACTCCCGATATGATTGGTCTACCTGGTGGGTTTTGTAAGTTTTTATGTATCTTGGGGAGGTGATATAGAAAAGCAATCCTTGGCTTAAATACTTATAAAAATCTCTCCTCTGTTTTATTAAGGAATTTAGCACTTTTAATCAAATTGTTGTATTCATCAATTTTTGTTTTGAAATCATCCATAGAAGATTTTTCATAATAATTCTGATCTGAGAAGATTTTTGTTGCATTTTCTATGTATTTGTTTCTATCTTGAATGACTATTCCTCTCCCCTTATCTGCTGGTCTGATGATAATTTCAGGATTCATTTTCAAATTGTTTCAATGCCTCCTTTTATTTTTTATTAAGATTGTGAACAAAAGATTTTTTTTATTTTACCAAAATCATTCAGAACCACGTTACAAAAAGTTTCAATGAAATGTCCCTTACTTCAGGAAAACTTAGTCAGGACCTGCAGCTCTCTGGTTCCCCCTTATCCTGCTGGACAAATCCGGTATTGCCAGAGGATAAGAAAAGAGCCCAGCTGCTCTAATTTATGTCTACTGTGGCACATGATGTGAAGGAATGTATATATGCCACTAGTTCCTGCCAGGAACATATATATACCTCAATCCAGTCACCCTCAGGCCCAAAATATCACATAAATACAAAAATGTTAAGCTGCCACCATGGATCGCTTTCAGGTGGATCGGTAACCTGTTTTGGTAACGGGAATTTGTGGAAGGGACGTGTTCAGCTCGTCATAGAACAAAAAGGACGAAACTAGAAAATTATAATATTTTACTCCCAAAAGTTGGCAGTGTTTAGAAAAGATATACAAGATATTACAAAAGAGACAATTTACATATATGCATAAAACAGTTATTAAAATAAAAGGAATAAAAGTAAGAAATTGCAAGACCTACACCACATGGTGACAAATCTAGATCCTGAGGAGGGGTCGGCTCCCCAGAAGAGTAGTATTGATTCCACCACGTAGCAAGGAGTGCTTGTGACTAAGACCCAGGGTGGAATGCAGCCAAAATGGTTGCTCTGGTTTTTGTAATGGGCCGAATGTTTAACCACCCCCACGTTGTTTTCACCTCCCTGGTGAGACGATCATCTGAGATCCTCCTCTTTCACCATGCTCAAAAAAAACTCAATGTTTCATATTCCTGGATGAGAGGCTCACACATTAAAAATATGAACACCATTTTTACCCCTCAGAATACTACAATACTACAATATCCGATATGACATATTTATGATGTTCAGAAAGCCAGAACTCATTTCCTAGGTTTCTGCTTGGTTATCAGTTATGTAAGATATCCTATTCAATCTGCAAAAATATGAACATTACAAAAATATGATTTATGTATTTGTGGTATGAACGTGTCTTATGAAATTTGACATTAACCAAACTATCCTTTTAAGACAAAGACTTTTGGAAGGAAAGATGAAAACTTTAGCTCTGCTTCAGGTATATATGACTCTGCCAATCATAAATACTGGATAGGGGAAGGGGAGAGAGAGAGAGGGAGAGGAAATCTGATCTACAGAAACTTATACTGATGGAAAGACTTATGTCGGTCTTGGCTGACTTTTCAAACATCTTTAAATAATGAGAAAAATTCATACTTTCCTGACACTTACTTTTAATGGGGTAGAATTTAGATTTCCCTTTTAGGTTAGTGTGTATCGCTTTATCTGGATTTGTAGTAATTGGTTCACTAGTTTGTAACAAAAAATGTCTTTTTAATGTAAGTTTGCGGATGAAATATTGTAAATCCATGAATAAATCAAACTGTTCTGTATTATGTGTAGGGCAAAAAGATAACCCTTTGTTGAGTATTGCTAATTCTATCTCACTAGATGGTGGCCCGATTCTAACGCATCGGGTATTCTAGAATATGTGGGTGTGCGGCAGTGCGGGTGTATGGTGGAGCAGTTGTGCGAATGTGCAGCGTTGACCCCCTCAGTTCTTACCTGCTCCAGGCTTCTGTACAGCCGCCTCTCACCCTAGCATGTCTTCTTCTTCCTCCAGCATAGACGTCAACAATTCCAAGGTCTCAAGGGGCGGAGTTAACAGGGGGCATCATAGTAGGCGTATCCAAGCGCATAGCCCTGATGTGGTGGGCGTGCCCTTGTTCATGGCCATTATGACGCCCCCTTTGGTAGCTCTGTGGCACCCCATGGGTTAATGTGCCACAATAACACCACATGGGTTCTCTCCCCACTACACACTGACAAACACTAGCACCTCTGGGCCAGGAGGGGGAGCACAACCTGCTTCCTTATATACTCCAGTTCATGAGGGAGAGCTCAGTTCAGCTCGGAGCAGGGCTGTGAAGAGGACACAGAGCAGAGTTAGCTCAGTGCAGACCTAGCAAGGGTCAGAGGAACAGGAGAACTACAGACAGAGAAACACGTCTGGGAGCTGGAGTGACACCTTCACTTGCCCCAGAAGAACGCACAGAACGGACACCGGATCCGTACTGTGTCTGGCACCCACAGCACAGTGAATCCAGGAACAGTGGGATCTCTAGATGCCCCTAGTACCAGAGCAAAGCAACACGGAGGGGTCAGCACAGCACAGAGGACTCAAGTTGCCTAGCCAAGTGGTACCAACAGAACACAGAGAGAGACGTTAGGAATCCCAGCAGCTCAGCTAATAGCAGCAGCCAGGACACACACACAGTGCAGCATAAGGACGCTGACGACCCCGGACAGGGTGGGAAGAGAGCTCAGACCCATTACAGACTCCGTGGACTATAATCTGCAGTAACATCAGTAGTAAAGCTTTGGAAAACAGCAAAACTGTGAGTCTGTGTATTGATTGCGACCTTTGCTCCAGATTCAGCACAGAGAGCTCCCCCCTGCTACAAGCCTGTCAGCTCTGCAGCCTCAGGAGAGAAGGAGAAGTGCACCAGTGTCTACCAAACGTGTGTGTGTCCTTTAACCCCATCTCCACCATCTATAACCCCAATAGACTTTAACCCTTACTGCCCCGGGGGATACAGTTCTTCCCACTGGAACTACACCATCTCCGCTGCCATCACATCACCCCCGGAGGTTTTGCGGCAGCGGCGGCCCCCATAACTGGCCGCAACAAGTGGGTGGCGTCACCCGTGACAAATCCCCTTGTAAATATTCCCCATCTTATTGTGCGGGCCCAGGGACACGGTCCGGACCAAGCCACCCGTGACTTCCCCGGCACCGACCGGTCCGGTACCGAGTACCCCTGTCCCGTGGGGGCTCCACAGCTCCACCCCCACCCCCCAGTGGCCTTTGAATTTCTGGAGTCTATGCCACGAAAACAAGAAGAAGAATGGCGGGGTGAGCGGCAGGCAGATGGAGTATGGAGCGGCGGCCAGGAGGGAGCATGGAGCGGGTGATCAGTGGGCAGGAGACCGAGCGGAGGGGGGCCTGGAGACCAGGCGGACTATGGCTGTTTCGCTGTAACGGAAATCCTGTGTCGCTGATTGGTCGCGCCCAGCCAGCCGCGAACAATCAGCGATGCGGGTTTTGCGCTAGAGACAGTGTGACGTGAGTGCAAGGTGAGTGCAGGGCTAAGTGTGAAGTGAGTGCAAGGTGAGTGTGACGTGAGTGTAGGGCTAAGTGTGACATGAGTGCAGGGCAGAGTGTGACGTGAGTGCAGGGCAGAGTGTGACGTGAGTGCAGGGCAGAGTGTGACGTGAGTGCAGGGCAGAGAGTGACGTGAGTGCAGGGCAGAGTGTGCCGTGAGTGCAGGGTGAGTGTGAGTAGTGGGTGAGTGTGAGTGCAGGGTGAGGGTAAGGTGTGTGGGTGTAAGTGGTCTGCAGTACCTGGCTCCTGGTACTGTGTGCGTTTAGTTTAAGGACTTGTGGTGATGTCACAGCAATGTGATCTTGCTCCGGCCATGATTGTGACATCAGAGGTCCTATAAGTATAGAGCCCCCGTCACACATAACAACGCACCAGCGATACCGATACGGATACGACCCGGCCTGGTCGTTTTCACATTGCTGTTCATTTCAGATAGCGGGACGGGAAAGCCGACAGTGAAGTGGGCTTTCCCACCCGCTATGTGAGTGTAGTGCTGTCGTCTCTGTCACGGCAATCCCGTGTCGCTCATGCGTCGCCAGTGCTTTTTTTGTAAAAAACATATTTGCCGGTACGCATTTCAGATTAATTTCCCCTATGTACAGGGATGCAGCAAGGCTCTCTGCCGCCTGAGCCTAGGTGAGAATCGGGGGGGGGGGGTTCCTGTCGGCGTCTGTGGGAGAGGAGCGGGGTGCTGTCAGTAGCCGCCATTGGTGATTTTTACTTTATGCAGCCGGCGCACGTCACACAGGAAGCCGGCTGCATGGTGCAGGTGCCGCCACCTTCTGCTCTGCGGCTCCCCCTGCCTCCATGCCACCTGAGCCTAAGGGCTCATATTGACCATTGGACAGTGCGGCCCTTCCTATGCATGGCACACGTCCCCTACGCATGGAACACGTCCCCTATGCATGGCACACATCCATTATGCATGGTACACATCCATTATGCATGGCACACATCCATTATGCATGGCACACATCCATTATGCATGGCACATGGCACACATCCAATATGCATGGCACACATGGTGGTGGGGCTTTGAAAGACCCGCTACCGCCAAAGGTCGGCCATCTTGGATCACCCACAACAGATGTACAGCCAACTTCTGTCACGGATGTGACGTAGCGATACCATTACATAGTGACGGAAGTTGGCATAGGGCTTTTATTATAATAGATTAGGTTGGTAGTTAGATAAAGTGCGGTGCATGATTCCCAATTCTCCTATAGACTTTTGGATGATTTGACATTTCAAAAGATCTCTTTATTATCGAGTGAACTTTTACATTATAAAATTGAAATCCGTAGTTCAATAAATTGAATTCATTGATAACCTTAAGCATTTTGCAAATTGAGCAAAATACTATTCTTAAAAAGCGTACAAATCTATATAGGGACAGGTTGGATTATAAAATAGCCAATAAGGGGATTGATATTCCTGCAAAAAATACTCCTGCCCTGATACAAAACATTCCCCCAATTCATGTTAAAAATAAAAATATAAAAGGAGTGAACAGGAACTTTGTTAATACTAAATTCAGGAAACTGGGGTCACCATTTATTAAACCTGAAAGATTGATTACTCCGCAGGATGGAGCTATTGGGATACCTTCACTTGAAAAACAAAAAAACAAAAAACTGATACCACTCCAAAATCCACCCTAATGATGAGCAGAATAGAAGGAAACGATGCTGAATTCTGTTTAAAAGACAGTACTGATACCAGTATAAACTCCATCGTAACAACCAGAAACATAATTAAAAAATAATGTTAACTAACATAGTAACATAGTAACATAGTTTTTAAGGTTGAAGGAAGACTTTAAGTCCATCTAGTTCAACCCATAGCCTAACATGTTGATCCAGAGGAAGGCAAAAAAAAACCATGTGGCAACACTAAGCTCCACATTGGGGAAAAAAATTCCTTCCTGACTCCAGATACGGCAATCAGACTAATTCCCTGGATCAATGCCCTATCAAAGAATCTAGTATATAAAACTGGTAATATTATAATTTTCAAGAAAGGCATCCAAGCCCTTCTTAAATGTTAGTAGTGACTCACTCATTACAACATCATGTGGCAGAGAGTTCCATAGTCTCACTGCTCTTACAGTAAAGAATCCGCGTCTGTGATTATGATTAAACCTTCTTCCTCCAGACGTAGAGGATGCCCCCTTGTCCCCGTCTCAGGCCTAAGAGTAAAGAGATCATTAGAAAGGTCTCTGTACTGTCCCCTCATATATTTATACATTATTATAAGATCACCCCTAAGCCTTCGTTTTTCCAAGCTAAATAACCCCAAGTTTAATAACCTGTCTTGGTATTGCAGACCCCCTCAGTCCTCTAATAACCTTGGTCGCTCTTCTCTGTACCCTCTCTAGTTCAGCTATGTCTTTCTTATACACCGGAGACCAGAATTGTACACAATCGCACTAGTGACTTGTATAGAGGTAAAATTATGTTCTCCTCATGAGCATCTATGCCTCTTTTAATGCATCCCATTATTTTATTTGCCTTTGCAGCAGCTGCCTGACACTGGCCACTAAATGTGAGTTTGTCATCTACCCAGTGTTTTACAATTAAGCACATAATTATACCTTTTGTTTCCTCTGCCCAAGTGCATGACTTTACATTTATCCCCATTAAAGCTCATTTGCCATTTAGCAGCCCACGCTTCTAGTTTACATAAATCCTCCTGTAATATAAAATTGTCCTCCTCTGCATTGATTACCCTGCAGAGTTTAGTGTTATCTGCAAATATTGAGATTCTACTCTGTATGCCTCCTACAAGGTCATTAATAAATATATTAAATAGAAGCGAGCCCAACACTGACCCCTGTGGTACCCCACTGTTAACTGTGACCCATTCTGAGAGTGTTCCATTAATAACCACCCTTTGTTTCCTATCACTAAGGCAGTTCTTAACCCACTTACACATATTTTCCCCTATCCCCATTGCCCTCATTTTATGTATCAACCTTTTGTGTGGCACCGTATCAAAAGCTTTTAAAAAGTCCATATACACCACATCCACTGCATTTCTTTGGTCCAGTCCAGAACTTACTTCTTCATAGAAGCTTATCAGATTAGTTTGACAGGAACGGTCCCTCGTAAAACCATGTTGATAATGGGTCATGAGGTTATTTTTCTTCAGATACTCCAGTATAGCATCTCTTAGAAAACCCTCTAGGATTTTACCCACAGTAGAGGTTAAGCTTACTGGCCTATAATTTCCAAGTTCAGTTTTTGTCCCCTTTTTGAATATTGGCACCACATTTGCTATACGCCAGTCCTGTGGTACAGACCCTGTTATTATGGAATCTTTAAATATTAAAAATAATGGTCTATCTATGACAGTACATAATTCCTGCAGCACTCTGGGGTGTATCCCATCCGGGCCCGGGGATTTGTCAATTTTAGTGATTTTTAGACGATGCCGTACTTCCTCTTGGGTTAAGCAGGTGACATTTAATTGAGAATTTTTGTTATCACTGATCATATTGTCTGTCATGGGATTTTCTTGTGTAAATACTGTTGAAAAAAAGTCATTTAGCATATTGGCTTTTTCCTCATCCTCATCCACCATTTCACCCAGACTATTTTTAAAGGGGCCAACACCATCATTTTTTAGTTTTCTTACTATTTATCTAGTTAAAAAATATTTTGGGATTATTTTTACTTTCTCTGGCAATGAGTCTCTCTGTCTCAATCTTTGCTGCCTTGATTTGCTTTTTACAAATGTTATTTAATTTTCTGTATTTATTTAATGCCTCATCACTACCTACTTGCTTTAATTCCCTAAATGCTTTCTTTTTGTCACATATTGCACCTCTTACCGCTTTATTTAGCCATAGTGGTTTCCTCCTATTTCTGGCATGCTTATTCCCATAGGGTATATATTGTGCACAGGTCCTATTCAGGATGCTAATAAACATCTCCCCTTTGCTTTGTGTACTTTTATGTCTCAGGACATCGTCCCAGTTTATTACACTAAGATCATCTCACAACTGTTGTAAATTTGCCTTCCTGAAGTTTAGTGTCTTTGTAGCCCCTCTACTACACATCTTAGTGAAGGATACTTGAAAGCTTATTAAGTTATGATCACTATTACCCAAGTGACCTCCAAACCATATATTTGATATGCGGTCCGGCCTGTTGGTTAATATTAGGTCCGTTTTGAAAAGTAATATTGAATCTACCACTAATTCAGACTTTAAGTGATTTGAACGATCTCTTTTTTTTCAAAGAAACACCATCTGTTCCATCAAGTCCCCCTTTAAAAGAGCATCAAAATGATTGAGATATCAATACCCAAACTCAATTGAAGGCCATTTGTGAGTAAATAGATCACATTAAAAAAGGTAGCTTGCTACTTCTTTGCTAAACAGCAAATTGAAAGTCTCGGCTTCTACCACGGATAACATTATTAGCATGGAAGTATGGGATATGATTAATTTATTAGATACATCAATACTCGTTACTCGTCTCCTATCCAAATCGCACCTCACCACCTGTGCACTTGACTCCATCCCTTCCCACCTCCTCCCAACCTCACTAACAAGCTCATCCCAGCCATAACCCACCTTTTCAATCTATCATTATCTTCTGAGACCTTTCCATCGGCTTTCAAACATGCCACCATCATGCCTTTCCTCAAAAAGCCAAATCTTGACCAGACTGCTAAGACGAAGTACCGCCCCATATCGCTGCTCCCGTGTGCTTCCAAACTTCTTGAGCAACACATCCATGCTCAACTTTCCTCCCACCTCTCATCTAACTCTCTCCTTGACAATCTACGATCCGGGTTCCAGCCACACCACTCCACCAAAACTGTCCTAACAAAAATTACCAACGACTTACTTACATCCAAAGCTAACAGACAATCCTCCATCCTCCTTCTTCTTGACCTGTCCTCTGCCTTTGACACAGTCAACTACTCCCTCCTACTTCAGATTCTTTCTTCCCTTGGCATCAAAGACCTTGTCCTGTCCTGGATTGCCTCATACCTTTCCAACTGCACATTTAGCGTTTCCCACTCCCACACTACCTCCTCATTCCGCCCTCTCCTCTCTTTTGGAGTCCCACAAGGCGCTGTCCTGGGGCCCCTACTTTTCTCTATCTATACCCTTGGCCTAGGACAATTCACACAGTCCCATGGCTTTCAGTACCACCTGTACGCTGACGACAGTCAGATCTACCTCTCTGGCTCAGATGTCAACTTTCTGCTGTCCAGAATCCTGGAGTGTCTGTCAGCCATATCCTCCTTCTCCTCTCGCTACCTAAAACTCAACGTAGACAAAACTGAACTTATCATCTTTCCTCCATCCCATCTTTCACCTTCACTACCTGATCTATCTATTATGGTAAATGGCATCATGCTCTCTCCCACAGCTCAAATTTGCTGCCTTGGAGTAACTCTCGACTCTGCCCTGTCCTTCAAACCACACATCCAAACTCTCGCCACCACCTGTCGCCTCCAGATCAAGAATTTTTCCAGAATCCGTCCTTTCCTCAGTCTTCAATATACTAAATTTCTTGTACATGCCCTCATCATCTCCCACCTTGACTACTGCAACATTCTCCTCTGCGGCCTCCCTGCTAACACTCTTGCACCTCTCCAGTCTGTCCTCAACTCTGCTGCCTGACTAATATACCTCTCTCCTCGCTACGTTCCTGTATCTCCCCTCTGCAAATCCCTCCAATCCCTTCCAATTCCCCTCCGAATCTAGTTCAAGCTACTAACACTGACCTACCAAGCCATCCATAAACTGTCTCCTCCTATATCTCTGAACTAATCTCCCACTATCTTCCCTCACGTAATCTTTAATCCTCCCAAGACCTCCTCTTCTCCTCCACACTTATCCGTTCCTCACACAACCGCCTCCAAGATTTCTCCCGAACATCAGATCCTTCAGATGGAACCTGAAAACCCATCTCTTCAGGAAAGCTTACAGCCTGCAATGACCGAGCCGCCACCCCACCACCTCTGGAGATGCTACCCCACTGCCACCGGAGCTGCCGCCTCCCCACCACCAGATCTGCTGCACCCCTGACCTACAGTCTCCACCCCATTGCCCTGTAGAATGTAAGCCCGCAAGGGCAGGCTCCTCTCCCATCTGCATCAGTCTGTCATTGTTAATTTGTTTACTGTAAACCATATCTAGAACTTTGTATGTAATCCCTTCTCATGTACAGCACCATGGAATTAAAGGTGCTATATAAATAAATTATTAATAATAATAATAATACAGGAAGAATCTGATAAGGGAATTCTCCTGTATGTGATCTTAACTTAGGATAGAATTAGGGTTATTCAGGAAACTAATACAATAGTCATTGATAATTCAGTTACAACTAACACTTTGGTGCCTTTTTTGTCCAAAGAAAACTTCCAAGCCAACACTATTATGAAATACTAGATGGGTGCCCGATGCACAATGCATCGGGATTCTAGCAGTGCGAGTCTCTGACTCGCAATGGCCGCTTCGCGGCCAATGCTTCGCGCTGCTAAGGCGACTCGCCATGCCCGCTGCGCGGGCATAGCGAGTCGCCTTAGAGCTGCTCGCAATGGCCGCTGCGCGGCCAATGCTTCGTTCGTATCCACATGACCACGCTGACTCGCAGCGAGAGCGGTCTCAAAAGGGGCAAAAATCCCATTCGTGATTATATAATAGATTTGTCCCCCAAACCGAGAAAAAGAAAAAATGTTACAGAGGGACCAGAGGGGCACCAAAAAAGAACAAAAAAAGAGACATCATTGATTGGAAAGAGAGTAATCCACCTTCATCGAGAATACATAATATTTTTAACCTTTCTTCTTGCAACTTGAATGTGTTCGAACAATATTGCACAAAGGGTTGTCTTTCTAACCCACGTATAGTGCAAAACACTTGGATCTGAATATGAACTTTACAAGCTTACATTTGTAGACTCATTTTAACCCCTTAAGGACCGAGTCACTTTGCAGCTTAATGACCGGACCATTTTTTGTAATTCTGACCACTCTCCCTTTATGAGGTAATATCTCTGGAACGCTTCAACGGATCCTAGCGATTATGAGATTGTTTTTTCGTGACATATTGGGCTTCATGTTAGTATTAAATTTAGGTCGATAATTTTTGCGTTTATTTGTGAAAAAAGAAAACATTTGGCAAAAATGTTGAAAATTTAGCAATTTTCAAATTTTTTATTTTTATTCTGCTAAACCAGAGAGTTATGTGCCACAAAATAGTTAATAAATCACATTTCCCACATGTCTACTTCACATCAGCACAATTTTGGAAGAAAAAAAAAATTTGGTAGGACGTTATAAGGGTTCAAAGTTCATCAGCAATTATTCATTTTTCCAGCAAAATTTACAAAACCAATTTTTTAGTGACCACATCACATTTGAAGTCCCTTTGAGGGGTGTACATGACAGAAAACACCCAAAAGTGACACCATTCCAAAAACTGCACCCCTCAAGCTACTCAAAACTATATTCAAGGAAATTATTAACCCTTCAGGTGCTTCACAGGAACTAAAATAAAGTTGAAGGAAAAAATGGACATTTTAATTTTTGTAACAAAAATGTTCTTTTAGCCTCAATTTTTTCATTTTCACATGGGCAACAGGATAAAATGCATCCTAAAATTTGTTGGGCAATTTCTCCTGAGTACACCGATACCTCATATGTGGTCATAAACCACTGTTTGGGCACACGGCAGGACTGAGAAGGGAAGGAGCGCAATTTGAATTTTAGAGCCAATTTTCCGTTCAAAAAGTGAAATGGCGCTCCTTCACTTCTGAGCCCTGCCGTGCGCCCAAACAGTGGTTTATGACCACATATGAGGTATCGGTGTACTCAGGAGAAATTGCCCAACAAATTTTGGGATGTATTTTATCCCTTTGCCCATGTGAAACTAAAAAAATGTAGGCAAAAAGAATTTTTTTGTGAAAAAAAAGTGTTTTTTTTATTTTTATGGATGAATTTGTGAAGCATCTGGGGTTCAAAGTGCTCACTATGCATCTAGATACCTTCCTTAGGGGGTCTAGTTTCTAAAATGGGGTCATTTGTGGGGGAGCTCCAATGTGGAGACACACGGGGACCCTCCATACGCGACATGGTGTCCGCTAACAATTTGAATGGAAAATGAGCTCAAATTGTTTTCCACTAAAAAATTATTTTTTCATTATTACGGATCAATTTGTGAAGCATCTGGGGGTTCAAACTGCTCACTATGTACCTAGATATGTTCCTTTGGGGGTCTAGTTTCCAAAATGGGGTCACTTGTGGGGGAGCTCTAATGTGGAGACACACAGGGACCCTCCAAACGCGACATGGTGTCCGCTAACAATTTGAGCTCATTTTCCATTCAAATTGTTAGCGGACACCATGTCGCGTTTGGATGGTCCCCGTGTGTCTCCACATTGCAGCTCCCCCACAAGTGACCCCATTTTGGAAACTAGACCCCCCAAGGAACGTATCTAGATGCATAGTGAGCACTTTGAACCCCCAGATGCTTCACAAATTCATCCATAAAAATGAAAAAGCACTTTTTGTTTCCACAAAAAGTTTCTTTTTTCATTTTTACGGATCAATTTGTGAAGCACCTGGGGGTTCAAAGTGCTCACTATGCATCTAGATACGTTCCTTGGGGGGTCTAGTTTCCAAAATGGGGTCACTTATGGGGGAGCTATAATGTGTTGACACACGGGGACCCTCCCAACGCGACATGGTGTCCGCTAACAATTTGAATGGAAAATTAGCTCAATTTGTTAGCGGACACGATGTCGCTTTGGGAGGGTCACTGTGTGTCTCCACATTGGAGCTCCCCCACAAGTGACCCCATTTTGGAAACTAGACCCCCAAAGGATTATATCTAGATGCATAGTGAGCACTTTGAACCCCCAGGTGCTTCACAAATTAATCCGTAAAAATGAAAAAATAAACTTTTTGTGGAAAAACAAGTGCTTTTTCATTTTTATGGATGAATTTGTGAAGCATCTGGGGTTCAAAGTGCTCACTATGCATCTAGATACGTTCCTTAGGGGTCTAGTTTCCAAAATGGGGTCACTGGTGGGGGAGCTCCAATGTGGAGACACACTAGGACCCTCCAAACGCGACATGGTGTCCGCTAACAATTTGAATGGAAAATTAGCTCAATTTGTTAGCGGACACCATGTTGCGTTTGGAGGGTCCCTGTGTGTCTCCACATTAGAGCTCCCCCACAAGTCACCCCATTTTGGAAACTAGACCCCCAAAGGAACGTAACTAGATGCATAGTGAGCACTTTGAACCCCCAGGTGCTTCACAAATTGATCCGTAAAAATGAAAAAAGAACCTTTTTGTGGAAAAAAAAGTGCTTTTTCATTTTTATGGATGAATTTGTGAAGCATCTGGGGGTTTAAAGTGCTCACTATGCATCTAGATACGTTCCTTAGGGGGTCTAGTTTCCAAAATGGGGTCACTTGTGGGGAGCTCCAATGTGGAGACACACAGTGACCCTCCCAACGCGACATGGTATCCACTAACAATTTGAGCTAATTTTCCATTCAAATTGTTAGCGGACACCATGTCGCGTTTGGAGGGTCCCAGTGTGTCTCCACATTGGAGCTCCCCCACAAGTGACCCCATTTTGGAAACTAGACCCCTAAGGAAGGTATCTAGATGCATAGTGAGCACTTTGAACCCCCAGGTACTTCACAAACTGATCCGTAAAAATGAAAAAAGAAACTTTTTGTGGAAAAACAAGTGCTTTTTCATTTTTATGGATGAATTTGTGAAGCATCTGGGGTTCAAAGTGCTCACTATGCATCTAGATACGTTCCTTGGGGGGTTGAGTTTCCAAAATGGGGTCACTTATGGGGGAGCTCCAATGTGGAGACACACAGGGGCTCTCCATACTCAACATGGTGTCCACTAACAATTGGAATTGTTAGCGGACACCTTGTAGGATATAAAGAGCCCCTATGTGCCTAAACATTGGAGCTCCCCCACAAGTGACCCCATTTTGTAAACTAGACCACCAAAGGATTATATCTAAATGACTTTGAACCCCCAGGTGCTTCACAAATTGTTCCGTAAAAATTAAAAAAGAAACGTTTTGTGGAAAAAAAAGTGCTTTTTCATTTTTATGGATGAATTTGTGAAGCATCTGGGGGTTCAAAGTGCTCACTATGCATCTAGATACGTTTCTTAGGGGGTCTAGTTTCCAAAATGGGGTCACTTGTGGGGGAGCTCCAATGTTCAGGTACACAGGGAGGGGCTCTCCATACCCGACATGGTTTCCGCTAACAATTGGAGCTAATTTTCTATTGAAATTGTTAGCGGACACCATGTCGCATATGGAGAACCCGTGTGCCACCAGCACAAGGGCAACTGGTAGAGTTGGGGTACAGCACCAGAAAATGCCGCCTCTAATGAATGCGCTATTTTCTTGGGTGGCTGTGAGTTGAAATTTGCAGCGCGGGGGACCCACAACATTTGGGTCTCTCCACGCTGAGGATTCCAGTTAGCCAGCTACCAAGTTGTACATGGCTGGCTACAAAAAATACAGCGAAGGCCTTTTTTTTAATTTCTAGAACTAATTCTAGAAAAAAAAAATGACGTAGGACTCCGCCATATTTTTGGTCTAGCCAGGTACAACTTGGCAGCTACAGACTGCCAGCAACCCCCAGCTGCCTTGTTCTACCTGGCTGCAACCAAAAATACAGCGAAGCCCATTTTTTTTTATTTCTAGAACTAATTCTAGAAAAAAAATGACGTAGGGCTCCGCCATATTTTTGGCTTGGCAGCTACAGACTGCCAGCAACCCCCAGCTGCCTTGTTGTACCTGGCTGCAACCAAAAATACAGCGAAGCCCATTTTTTTTTATTTCTAGAACTAATTCTAGAAAAAAAAATGACGTAGGGCTCCGCCATATTTTTGGCCCAGCCAGGTACAACTAGGCAGCTGGGGGCTGGAATCCTCAGCATGGAGAGGCCCAAGCGTTCTGGGCCCCCCATGCTGCGAATTGCAGCCCGCAGAAGCCCCAGAAAATGGCGCATTCATTGAAGCGCCATTTTCTGGCGCTGTACCCATGCTCTTCCAGTTGCTCTGGTGCCGGTGGCAAACTGGGTAATAAAGGGGTTAATGCCAGCTTTTTATTGGCAGCTGGCACTAAGCCCGAGATTCATAATATAGGGCCAATGTTAGGCCCGCCATTAGGAATCTCTGGTAAATAGTCAGAAAATACACACATAGAAAAATCTTTTTATTTGAAAAAAAAAACACAAACAAAATTCGGACTCCATCTTTATTATAAAGATCCGACGTAGTCCACAACGAAGGTCCCACGACGCTCGATCGACTCCGACGTAGTCCACATCGAAGGTCCCACGACGCTCGATCGCCTCTGCTCAATCCAGAGACTACAGCAAGGGATAAAGTGTCCTCTTCCTACAGTCTTGGGGGTCAGAGTTATGGTGCACTGTATGACAATGATCTGTTATACAGTGCACCATGACTATGATCCCAGAGACTACAACAAGAGGACACTTGATCCCTTGTTGCACCCATCCATCCACCTATGCACCCATCATCCATGCACGCACACAACCACCACGCACATCCAAGCACGCACATCCACACACGCACACATCCACACACGCACACATCCACGCACGCACATCCATGCACGCACATCCACGCACGCTGACATCCACGCATGCACACATCCACACACGCATGCTGAAATCCACGCACACATCTACATTCATGTACGCACACATCCACGTACGCACAGATTCACACACGCGCACATCCACGCTCGCACGCTGACATCCACGCACGCACATGCACGCACGCACATGCACGCACATGCACGCACGCACATCCATGCACGCACGCTGACATCCACGCATGCACACATCCACACACGCATGCTGACATCCACGCACACGTCCACGCACATCCACGTAAGGGGTTAACAAGGGTCCCCACACCTCTTCCCCTAACCCTTGGCTGTCTCTGACAGCTTTTAGAATTGAACTGTCACTGTTCGTTTAGAATCAGTCACAGTTCAAAGCCATGACGAGTATACTCGTCATGATGTGGGAACTGACATCTTTTCATGACGAGTATACTCGTCATTAGTCGTAAAGGGGTTAAAAAGGCACTTTGCTACAAATAATGACAACTCTTCTTTGAATCCTTGCAGTAAGGATCCTATGATACATTAAAGAATCCATCCATCCTTGCGGGCTTACATTCTGCAGGACAATGGGGAGAAGACAGTAGATTGGTGGTGCAGCAGCTCCGGTGGCAGTGATTCGTCAGCTCCAGTGGTGGTGGAGCAGCAGCATTGTTATTTCAGGCTGTAAGCTTTACTGAAGACATGGCTTTTCAGGTTCTGTCTGAAGGATCAGAGTCTGGAGGATAATCGTACATATTGGGGCACAGAATTCCAGAGGATGGGGGATATTCGGGAGAAATCTTGCAGGCGATTGGGTGTGGAATGGATAAGTGTGTGTCACGATCTCCACACTGCCTTTTTCTGTTACTATTGTTTTGGAAGCTCTTAAATTGTGCTGGGTCTGTGCTGCAATCACGTGCCTTCAATTTACTTAATTAGGCCTCTACTAAAGCAAACTAGATTCTCTATTCAGTGTCAATTGTACACTTGCCAGTGTAGGACTGATCCCTCTGTGCTGTGAGCCAGATTGAGCCTGACTTTGTTACCTTACCTGAACTTTGACCCTCTGCCTGTGACCTGACTTCTCTCTTTGCCTGCTCCTGTGTACTCTGTTTTGTCCCTCTGGTTTTCCTGATTTCGGCAAGAATTGAACTTTGTCTCTGACTACCTCCTGCTGTTATTGTGCCATTTCCTGGACCTGACCGCAGATCATTTGACCTCCCTTTTCTTCCAGTAAGTAGTATTATTAGCAGTATTATTATTATTTACTTTCCGTTATTGCAGTCTGTTTAGTCACCTCTGGGACTAGTTATTCCTATAGTGACTTGCGTTACATTGTGAAGGAGAGGAGGAAGTCTTGGAAGGTTCAAAGATTACATGACAGAAGATAGTGGGAGATTAGTTCAGAGATATAGGAGGGGAAAAGTTATGGACAGCTTTGTAGGTCAATGTTAGTAGTTTGAACTGGATTCGTTGGGTAATTGGGAGCCAGTGGAGAGATTTGCAGAGAGGAGAAACAGGAGAGTAGAAAGGAGAGAGGTGGATTAGTCAGTTTTGTCTACAGTGAGTTTTATGAAGTGAGAGGTGAAGAAGGAGGATGTGGCTGGCAGATACTCTGGGATTCTGGGCAGCAAAGAGTTGACGTCTGGGCCAGGTAGGTAGATCTGAGTGTCGCCAGTGTACAGGTGGTACTGGAAGCTATGGGACTTTGTGAGTTGTCCCAGGCCAAGGGTATAGATAGAGAAAAGTAGGGGCACCAGGACACAGCCTTGTGATAGAGGGCAGGATGAGGAGGTAGTGTTGGAGTGGGAAACACTAAATGTGTGGTTGGAAAGGTATGAGGTGATCCAGTATAGGGCAAGGTCTTTGATCCCAAAGGAAGGGAGGATGTGTATCCGGAGGGAGTGATCAACTGTGTCAAAGGCAGAGGAGAGGTCTAGAAGGAGGTGCATGGAGAATTGTCTGTTAGCTTTGGCTGTAAGTTATTAGTAATCTTGGTCAGGTCAGGGCAGTTTCAATGGAGTGGTGGGTCCAGAAGCCATATTGAAGGTTGTTAAGGAGAGAGTTAGAGGAGAGGTGGGAGGAAAGTTGAGCATGGACTTGCTGCTCAAGTTGTTTGGAAGCAAACAGGAGTAGCTATATAGGGCGATAGCTGGGCACAGCAGTCGGGTCAAGGTTTGACTTTTTGAGAATGGGGTCATGTGCACAAGTGGTGAGGTGTGATTTGGAGAGGAGATGGGTAACCTCTCCTTCAGTGATGTTGGAGAGGGAGTTTATGAGGGAAGAGCAGAGGGCTGGTATATGGAGTGGTTGGAGTGGTGGCACAATAAAGGCTTGCCTTGTTGGGTCAATCTTATTTTTGAAGTATGGGCGAAGTCTTCGGTAGAGATGAGGGAGGTCAGAGGGGGCAGGGGTGAGTGGAGGAGAGTGTTAAATGTGCTGAACAGCTCTTTGGGGTTGTAGGATAAGGAAGATACAAGTTTTGTGAAGTAGGTCTGTTTAGCAGAGGTGAGGGCTGCGAGTGCTGCGTATTGGAATGTAGGAAGTTGTCTGGTAGGTGTGTTTTTTTCCCAGCTGCTCTGCAACCCTGAATACCTGCCAAAAATGTTTGGTGAGGTTTTTCCAGGGTTGCCTTTTGATTTGTCACACTTTGCCATGCACGAGAGGGGTGACTGAATCTATGGCTGATGTGAGGGTGGCATTATAGAAAGTGGTGGAACTGTTTGTGTCATGAAGTGAAGATATGGAAGACAGAGGTAGAATAGTGTCTCAGAGTCTGTGAATGTCTAGATGTGCAAGGCGTCTGCGAAGATGTGCTAGTGGCTGGACATTGGGGTTGGTGAAAAGGACAAGGATGAGAAAGTGAATAGATAGTGGTCAGAAAGGGGGAGAGGGGAGGTTGTGAGATTAGATAGGGAATATAGGCAAGTGAAGATAAGATCTAGTGTAAGTCTGTCTGTGTGGGCAGCTGTGGAGGACCACTGAGTGAGTTCGAAGGATGAAGTAAGTGACAGGAGTTTGGAGGCTTCTGACTGGTGTCAGTAGGGATAGTGATGTCATCCACGATGATGGTGGGAATGTCAGCAGAGAGAAAGTGAAGAAGTCAGTTGGAGAATTGGTCAATGAAGGAGGTGGCCGAGCCCAGAGATCAGTATTTAATGGCCATTTGGAGATTAGAAGCAGAGTAGATACGGGCAGAGTGAACTTTGAAAGAAGGAAAAATAAGGGAGGATGGTGGTTGGATTGGGTTGAAGGAGAACTTTGTAGAGAGAAGCAGGGTCGGCTCCAGGTTTTTATGGGCCCCGGGTGTAACAGTGTCAGTGGGCCCACGATTCATGAATATAATATTGAGGCTCCTGGGTGGGCTGCATATATAATATATATAGAGCCCAGCAGTCTCTATAATATGAAGACTGCTACACAGTATATATAATATAGAGGCTGCTGCTGGGTTGTATATTATTATTATTATTATTTATTTATTTATTTATAGAGCAACATTGAATCCATGGTGTTGTACATGAGAAGGGATTGCATACAAACAAGTTAAAAATACAATGAACAAACTAACAGTGACAGACTGGTGCAGAGGAGAGAGAGGACCCTGCCCTTGCGGGCTTACATTCTACAGGGCAATGGGAAGGGGAACAGTAGGTTGGGTCTGCTCGAGTGGTGGTGGACCACCGGGTCCACGGGTGGTGATGCACCGGATCCAGTGGTGGTGGAGTGCCGGGTCCAGTGGTGGTGAGGTGGCACTATGGTCATTGTAGGCTGTAGGCTGTTCTGAAGAGATGGGTTTTCAGGTTCCACCTGAAGTTTCCAAGTGGATGGAGGATATTCGTGCGAAGTCTTGCAGGCAGTTAGATGAGGAACATACAAGTGTTGAGGAAAGAAGGAGGACTTGGCAGGATCGAAGATTATGAGTTGGGTGATAACAGGAGATTAGTTCAGAGATATATGGGAGGACAGATTGTGGACGGCTTTGTAAGTCAATGTTAGTAGTTTGAATTGGATACGCTGTGGAATTGGGAGCCAGTGGAGGGATTTGCAGAGGGTAGAACTGGAGGAGCAGCGAGAAGAGAGGTGGATTAGTCGGGCGGCAGAATCAAGGACAGATTGGAGAGGTGCAAGATTGTTAGCAGGGAGGCCACAGAGGAGGAGGTTGCAGTAGTCAAGACAGGAGATGATGAGGGCGTGCACTAGTAGTTTAGTAGATTGAGGGTTGAGGAAAGGACGGATTCTGGAAATATTTTTGAGTTGGAGGTGGCAGGAGGTGGTGAGAGCTTGAATGTGTGGCCTGAAGGATAAGGCAGAGTCGAGGATCACTCCAAGGCAGTGGACTTCAGGTACAGGGCAAAGTGTGATATAATTTATTGTGATAGATAGATAAGGTAAGGGAGGTGTGTGAGATGGGTGAAAGATGAAGAGTTAAGTTTTGTCTACATTTAGTTTAAGGAAGCGAGAGGAGAAGAAGGAGGATATGGCTGATAGACCCTCTGGGATTCTGGACAGCAGAGAGGTGACATCTAGGCCAGAGAGGTAGATCTGAGTGTCATCAGAGTACAGGTGGTACTGGAATCCATGGGACTTTATGAGGCCAAGGCTATAGATGGAAAAAAGAAGGTGTCCCAATACAGAGCATTGAGGGACCCCAACAGAGAGGGAAGGGGTGAGGAGGTAGTGTTGGAGTGGGAGACACTAAATGTGCGGTTGGAAAGGTAGGAAGAGATCCAGGAGAGGGCAAGGTCAGTGATACCAATGGAAGAGAGGATCTGTAATAGGAGGCAGTGGTCGACTGTGTCGAATGCAGAAGACAAGTCAAGAAGGAGGAGGATGGAGAAGTGTCCATTAGCTTTGGCAGCAAGTAGGTCATTAGTAATTTTGGTTAAGGTGGATTCAGTGGAGTTGTGGGGGCGGAAACTAGATTGAAGGTTGTCAAAGAGAGTTGGATGAGAGGTGGGATGAAAGTACAGTGTGGACATTTTTTCCAAGAAGTTTGGAGGCAAACGGGAGCAGCGATATGAGGCGGTAGCTGGAGGTAGAGGTCGGGTTGAGAGATGGCTTCTTCAAGACAGGTGTAATTGTTGCATGTTTGAAAGTGGAAGGAAAGGTACCGGACGTTAGTGATAGATTGAAGAGTTGGGTTAGGGCTGGGATAAGCATGGTGGTGAGGTTGGGGAGGAAGTGGGATGGGATGGAGTCTGATGCACAAGTGGTGAGGTGCGATTTGGAGAGGAGGTGTGCAAGTATATATAATATAGAGGCTGCAGGCTGTATATATTTGGAGCCTGCGCTGGGCTGTATATATTATTTGAAGGCTGTGGCAGCCCAGCAGCAGCCTCCAAATAATATATACAGCCCAGAACAGCCTCTGAATAATAAATATAGCCAAGCACCGCCTCCATATTATATATACAGAACAGCCTCCATATTATATATATATACCACAGCCTCCAAATACTATATCACAAAGCATTCACTGATCTCAGGGAGACCAGTCCAAGAAAACACTGCGGGCAGCTGGCTAAAGCGCTCAACACAGTGAATTCCTAGGTGCATTGCCTTCTGGGAATTATGAATATGCAAATAGAGTCTGTAGAGCCTCGGTTAGGAGTCTCAAACACAGGACTAGCCAGATATCCCTCCAGGGAAGGACCCAGGAGAGATATCTAACTAGTCCTGGGTTTGAGACTCCTAACCGAGGCTCCACAGACTCTATTTGCATATCCAAATACTATATAGCACAGTAGCAGTCTCCAGATAATATATATAGCCCAGCATAGCCTCTAAATAATATATACATCACAGCCTCATTATTATATATACATCACAGCCTCCAAATAATATTTACAGCACAGCCTCCATATTATAAATACATCACAGCCCCATTATTATATATACATCACAGCCTCCAAATAATATATACAGCACAGCATGGTCTTCATATTGCCCAGCAGCAGCCTCCAAAATAGCCTAGCACAGCCTCCATAGCCCAGCAGCAGCCTGTATAGTCAAGAACAGCCTCCATAGCCTGCAGCAGCCTCCATATAGTCCAGCAGCAAACTCCACAGCCCAGCAGCAGCGTCTATAGCCAAGAACAACCTATATAGCTCAGTAGCAGCCTCCAGATAATATATAATGTGGTTCTCCTCCTGCTATAATTGTCCCCTGGCCTCATCTTGCTACATATAATTCCCTATCATGCTGCATACAGTAAATGAAAAGTAATTGATCAATACTCAACTTCTCTACACTCCCCCGTGGCTCTTTCCTCCTTAGATGGTGTCCCCTCCGTTCTGCGCTTCCTTCCTGCATGGCTGCTCCAGTGTGATGAGGTCGCAGGGTGATGACTCATCCCTCTGCTGCAGCCATGCAGGAAGGAAGCTCCACAGCCAATGGCGTAACTAGAGTCCTACTGGAATATGGAGCTTATCCTTGTATATATGTCTCCAATCCTGGTATAGGCTGTCCTCCTCCTCCCACCACCATAGCCCTCCATAAAGTATAATACAGCCTCATAGCCCCTCCATATAGTGCAGCCTTATAGCCTCCCATATAGTAAAATACAGCCTCATAGCCTCTCCATATAGTATAATACAGCCTCATAGCCTCTCCATATAGTATAATACAGCCTCATAGCCTCTCCTTATAGTGCAGCTCATAACTCTCCATATAGCATAATGCACCCCCTCCTCCCCCCATAATCTTCTTGCCATAGTGTTTCCACTTATTAAAAAAATAAATCTGTACCTACCTCACTGCTCTGGTCTCCTTGCAAAGACTGAAGACTCAGGAGGAGATGGTGCTAGTGTGCGTTCCACTGTGGAACACATAAAGCAGGAAGTGTTGCCTACTAGAGTGGAGGAGACGGAACAAGCCTGCTATATGCGTTCCATAGTGGAACACCAATGGAAAGCCTGGCCGCCTGGTAAGAAGAAGTGAGAGGCGGGGTGGGGGTGGCAGCAGTAGGAAGAAGGAGACTCCTCTCCCCGACACACTGTCCCTAAAGTGGTGTGTGCTGCCACGCAGTCACATGGATGTGCATCCTGAGAGACACAAATCCATGTGAAGCAGGAGCTGGGATCGGCAGGCATAGGGGGCGTCAGGCGGCGTGGGCCCCTGTACATCTTAGCCCTGTCACAGGAGTGACCCCTGCGACTGCAATCTTTATTCCCCTGTCCACAGCCCCAGGAGCTAACACATGGTTAATTTGCATCGCATGCACATTAGCTATGTGCATGGGTGGCACTGTGGCAGCACTCAGCTGCTGGCTGAGTGGCCCTGATGGGCCAATCATTGTCAGGACTGCCTATCCCTGATGGGCCCCTGACCATCGGGGACACCTGTCCCTGATGGCCAGTGGGCCCCCCAGCTTCTCAAGGCCCCGGCACTTGACCAGGTATGCAGGGTGTTTACACCGGCCCTGGAGAGAAGGAAACCCACTCCTCCTCCATGTCTGTTGCCAGAACGAGGGTTGGGGGTAAAGTGAAGGCCACCATAGCTCAGTGCAGCAGGGGAGGAAGTGTCAGAGGGTGTCAGCCAGGTCTCAATGAGGCCCAGAAAGGAAAGGTTGCAGGAGGTTAAGGGGTTATGAATCATGTGGAGTTTGTTGCAGATGGAGCGGGCATTCTAAAGTGCTCCAGAGAGAGGGAGCAGGGGGATGGGGTAAGAGGTAAGGGGCACAGGTTTCATGTGTGAGAGATTGCGGTAGCTTGTCTTAGGCTGAGAGAAATAGGAGAGCGAATTGGTGGAAATTATTGGGTGGGGGGGACCAGGATTGGGAGATATGTCGCCAGCAGTAAGAAGTAGTAACGATAGGGTAAGCAGGTGGGAGAAGGAGAGTGGCTGGTTTGTTTTATATTTTAGGAGAAGAGAACGGAGGTTAAGGAACAGGTCTGCGGAGAAGGTGAGGTGCGGGATAAGAGGGAGGGGGAGATGGTTATTTGGTTAGAGGGTGCTGGATTTTGGGGATAGTGAACGAGAGTGAAGATTAGTGGAGCATAAACTGTGAGGACAAATGTTAGTATGGTAAAAAAAAGCAAGGGTGAGAAAAGAAAGGCAAATATGGTTTTTAAACAGTTCCTACCTCCTGGCCTTTTCGTGGACTATTTCTGGTATATTTCTGCAATATACTTAGAAGCCATACTTAAGACATAATCACTCCGATCAAGGTCTGATGACCAAGCTGAATATTTTTAAATGTCTCTAAGTGCACATGAAATGAATCAGGTGGGGATGGAAGGGAGGAGCTGCACTGAGGCAGTATAAGGAGTCAGCAGGAGGTAAGAGTTTGGAATTAGTATGGCCAAGTGGATGCTACACAGCATGATAGCAGACAAAGAAGAATGCACCGATAAGAATAGGTGTGAAACTGAGATTAATGGATGAAAGGGATATCACATAATAACATATTGCAGACAAACATAACAATTCAGACAAAAAACAGGAGTAGATGGGGTTCAGTGAGTGTCAAGGATTGGTTCACTTACTTCTAATTTGGCAATGATATTATCTACCATCACGTTTCTCATCTAGATTTTTTGATGAATTCTTCCCATCTTATTAGCCTCATCAAAGACATCCAATGGAGTGAATCCTATGTGTTCATTTCAATAGATGTGTAGGCACTGTATCTATTATATAATTGCCGTAGCGACTTCCGTCGGAGCGGCGCTGCTTCCGGTCGCTTAGTTAGCGAGTCCGAGCTGCTTCTCCTGGACTCTCCCCGTGGCCGCGTAGCGGCCAAGGCGACTCACGAAGCAATGCCCGCAAAGCGGGCATTGCGAGTCGTTGCAGCCTAGCGAAGCAATGCCCGCAAAGCGGGCATTGCGAGTCGCTACAACCGCTAACCAAGCCACCGAAGCCCATACTCCTGTAGTGTACACCGCTATAGTATACTACAGTCCCATGACCATAAGCGCCATGGGACTGTAGTATACCATCGCGCTGTACACTACAGACCCCTGCCGCTCTAAGCCACTACGCGTACACTAACCAAGCCACACAACCCCAAGCCCCTACCCACTGCCGCCCTAACCCCTAAGCCACTACCCCGACGCCAAAGCCCCTACCCCCTGCCGCACTACCCCGCCGCACCCACTACCCTCTGCCGCAAGCCCCTACCCCCTGCCGCCGTAAGCCACTACCCCGCATCCGCACCTAAACCCCTGCCGCTGCAAGCCCCTAACCCCTAAGCTGCACCTAATCCCCTACCCCTACCCCCTAAGCCGCCCCTACCCCTTAAGCCGCACCTAATCCCCTACCTCTACCCCCTAAGCCGCACCTAACCCCCTACCCCCCTAAGCCACTACCCCGCATCCGCACCTAAACCCCTGCCGCTGCAAGCCCCTAACCCCTAAGCTGCACCTAATCCCCTACCCCTACCCCCTAAGCCGCACCTAAACCCCTGCCGCCCTAACCCCCTACCCCCTAAGCCGCACCTAACCCCCTACTCCCTGCCGCCGTAAGCCACTACCTCGCATCCGCAAATAAACCCCTGCCGCCGCAAGCCCCTAACCCCTAAGCCGCACCTAACCCCTAAGCTGCACATAATCCCCTACCCCTACCCCCTAAACCGCACCTAAACCCCTGCCGCCCTAAGCCCCTACCCCTTAAGCCGCACCTAATCCCCTACCTCTACCCCCTAAGCCGCACCTAACCCCCTACGCCCCTAAGCCACTACCCCGCATCCGCACCTAAACCCCTGCCGCTGCAAGCCCCTAACCCCTAAACTGCACCTAATCCCCTACCCCTACCCCCTAAGCCGCACCTAAACCCCTGCCGCCCTAAGCCCCTACCCCCTAAGCCGCACCTAACCCCCTACTCCCTGCCGCCGTAAGCCACTACCCCGCATCCGCAAATAAACCCCTGCCGCCGCAAGCCCCTAACCCCTAAGCCGCACCTAACCCCTAAGCTGCACATAATCCCCTACCCCTACCCCCTAAACCGCACCTAAACCCCTGCCGCCCTAAGCCCCTACCCCTTAAGCCGCACCTAATCCCCTACCTCTACCCCCTAAGCCGCACCTAACCCCCTACCCCCCTAAGCCACTACCCCGCATCCGCACCTAAACCCCTGCCGCTGCAAGCCCCTAACCCCTAAACTGCACCTAATCCCCTACCCCTACCCCCTAAGCCGCACCTAAACCCCTGCCGCCCTAAGCCCCTACCCCCTAAGCCGCACCTAACCCCCTACCCCCCTAAGCCACTACCCCGCATCCGCACCTATACCCCTGCCGCCGCAAGCCCCTAACCCCTAAGCTGCACCTAATCCCCTACCCCTACCCCCTAAGCCGCACCTAAACCCCTGCCGCCCTAAGCCCCTACCCTCTAAGCCTCGCCGCTTTCCCTAACACCTAAGGCCCTACCCGTCCCCGTCGATCACTTACATGCCTTCAAGTCATCTGATCGTCCGTCCGGCCAGGCGTCCTCTTCCTCCGGTCCCGGGGGTCTTCTCTCTTCTTTCCGCCTCTCGTCCGTCTCCGGGGATCTTCTGTCTTCTTTCCGCCAACTTCCAGCTCCGACGTCCTCTTCAACTCACATTAAGATACAATGGACGATCAATCCGCCATTGTATCTCAATGAAATGTGAAGGGCTCTTCTGATTGGTCGCTGACCTCAGCCAATCAGAAGAGCCCGTCATTCAGTTCTCATTCAGGTCCGTCTTTTTTCCCATTGACATACATTAGCGGTGTGTCGGCGATTTTATGGCCGGCCACCTGGTTCTATTTGTCGGCCCTAAAATCGCGGACACACCGCTAATGCATGTCTATGGGCAAGTCAGCTCGAATTCTGATTGGTCGCCGTTCAATCCGAAATCGGGCTGACTGCCCATAGAGATGCATTAGCGGTGTGTCCGCGATTTTAGGGCCGACAAATAGAACCAGGTGGTCGGCCATAAAATCGCCGACACACCGCTAATGCATTTCAATGGGAAAAAACAAAGGCGGACCTCAATGAGAACTGCCGTCTCAGCCTAAATAATAAATTAAATAATAAAAAAAATAATTAAAAAAGAATTAAAAAATAATAAAAAAAAATAATTAAAAATAATAAAAAATTCAATAAAAATAATAATAAAAAAATAAAATATATGCTAATAAGATCAGCCCTTTGCGGACCTGAATGAGAACTGCGTCTCAGCCTAAATAATAAATTAAATAATAAAAAAAAGAATTAAAAAAGAATTAAAAAATAATAAAAAAAAATAATTAAAAATAATAAAAAATTCAATAAAAATAATAATAAAAAAATAAAATATATGCTAATAAGATCAGCCCTTTGCGGACCTGAATGAGAACTGCGTCTCAGCCTAAATAATAAATTAAATAATAAAAAAAATAATTAAAAAAGAATTAAAAAATAATAAAAAAAAAAAATTAAAAATAATAAAAAATTCAATAAAAATAATAATAAAAAAATAAAATATATGCTAATAAGATCAGCCCTTTGCGGACCTGAATGAGAACTGCGTCTCAGCCTAAATAATAAATTAAATAATAAAAAAAATAATTAAAAAAGAATTAAAAAATAATAAAAAAAAATAATTAAAAATAATAAAAAATTCAATAAAAATAATAATAAAAAAATAAAATATATGCTAATAAGATCAGCCCTTTGCGGACCTGAATGAGAACTGCGTCTCAGCCTAAATAATAAATTAAATAATAAAAAAAATAATTAAAAAAGAATTAAAAAATAATAAAAAAAAATAATTAAAAATAATAAAAAATTCAATAAAAATAATAATAAAAAAATAAAATATATGCTAATAAGATCAGCCCTTTGCGGACCTGAATGAGAACTGCGTCTCAGCCTAAATAATAAATTAAATAATAAAAAAAATAATTAAAAAAGAATTAAAAAATAATAAAAAAAAATAATTAAAAAATAATAAAAATTCAATAAAAATAATAATATAAAAATAAAATATATGCTAATAAGATCAGCCCTTTGCGGACCTGAATGAGAACTGCCTCTCAGCCTAAATAATACATTAAATAATAAAAAAAATAATTAAAAAAGAATTAAAAAATAATAAAAAAATTAATTAAAAATAATAAAAAATTCAATAAAAATAATAATAAAAAAATAAAATATATGCTAATAAGATCAGCCCTTTAGCGCACCTGAATGACAACTGCCTCTCAGCCTAAATAATAAATTTAATAATACAAAAATAATTAAAAAATAATTAAAAAATTATAAAAAAATAAATAAAACATAATTAAAAAATAAATAACAAATAATAAATAATAATTTAAAAAAAAAATGCTAATAATAATATTACTGCTAATAATAATGCTATTAATGCTAATAATTATGTTATTAATGCTATTATTAATGCTAATAATCCTATTATTAATTCTATTAATGCTAATAATAATGCTATTAATGCTATTAATAATGTTATTAATGCTATTATTAATGCTAATAATCCTATTATTAATGCTATTTATGCTAATAATAATGTATAAATGCTATTAATAATGCTAATTAATGCTATTAATAATGCTAATAATCCTATTATTAATGCTATTAATGCATAATAATATTATCCTATTAATGTATTATTAATGCTGTTAATGCTAATAATAATGCTAATAATGCTAATAAAATGCTATTAATGCTAATAAATAATTATTAAATGCTATTATAATGCTAATAATGCTATTAATAAATCTAATTAATGCTAATAATAATGCTATTAATGCTATTAATAATGTTATTAATGCTATTATTAATGCTAAAAATCCTATTATTAATCTATTAATCTAATAATAATCATAATTAATCTAATAATAATGTTAATTACATGCTATTAAATAATGCTAAATAATCTATTATTAATGCTATTTAATGCTAATAATAATGCTATAATGCTATTAATAATGTTATTAATGCTATTAATAATGCTAATAATGCATTAATTAATGCTATTAATGCTAATAAATAATCTATTAATGCTATTAATAATGCTATTAATGCATATAATAATAACTAATTAATGCTATTAATGCAATAATAATGCTATAATGCTATTAATAATGTTATTAATGCTATTATATTAATGCTAATAATGCTAATATTAATGCTATTAAATGTCAATAATTTATCCTATTAATGGTATTATTAATGCTATTAAATGCTAATAATAATGCTATTAATGCTATTAATGCTAATAATAATGCTATTAATGCTATTAATAATGTTATTAATGCTATTATTAATGCTAATAATGCTATTATTAATGCTATTTAATGCTAATAATTATGCTATTAATGCTATTAATAATGCTATTAATGCTAATTAATAATGCTATTAATACCTATATAATTATGCTATTAATGCTATTAATCCTATTATTATGCTATTAATGCTAATATAATTTATCCTATAATGGTATTAATTAATGCTATTAATGCTAATAATAATGCTATTAATGCAAAAAAAAATTTTAATAAAGCTATAATGCTATAAAAATCAAATTAATAAATTAAATTATAATGCTAATAAATATTTGCGATTAATGCTATAATAATGTCTATTAAGCTAATTAATAATGCTAATAATGCATTAATAAATATATTAATGCAAAAAATCTATTAATCTAATTAATAAATTATTAATCTATTAATAAGCTAATAATGTATTATTAATTCTATATAATAAAATAGCAATTAATGCTAATATATATGCTATAATGCTACCTAATATTATGCAATTATCCTAATAATAATCATTAATGCTAATAATAATGATTAAATTATAAATGAATAAAAAGCATAATATAAAATAATTAAAATAATAATCTAATAAATATAAAATTAATAAATAATAATTAAAAAATAGCAATATAATGCATAATAATGCTTTACGCTAATAAACTGCTTATAAATATTATAATTAAGTATTAAAAAAAATTAAAAATGTTAACTATATAATGCTAATTAAAATGCAATAATTTATCTAATTAATTATTAATAATAATTATTAATGCATAATAATCATTAATGCTAATAATAATGCTATTAATGCTATAATAATGCTATTAATGCTATTAATAATGCTAATTAATGCATATTAATTATAATCTAAAAAATGCTAATTAATTATAATAATTATAATGCTAATTAATTAATGCTAATAATCTATTAATAAATGCTATTAATGCTAATAAATTAATAATGCTATTAATAATGTATTAATGCTTAATGCTAATAATGCTATTTATATAATGCTATTAATGCTATATTTATCTATTAAGTATATTAATGCTGTAATGCTAATTATAATCTATTAATGCTAATAATAATGCTATTTATGCTATTAATAATGTTATTAATGCTATTAATAATGCTAATAATGCTATTATTAATGCTATTAATGCTAATAATAATGCTATTAATGCTATTAATAATGTTATTAATGCTATTAATAATGCTAATAATGCTATTATTAATGCTATTAATGCTAATAATAATGCTATTAATGCTATTAATAATGTTATTCATGCTATTAACTAATAGCTATTAATGCTATTAATGCTAAATACTATAATGCTATTAATTGCTATTTTATTAATGCTATTAATGCTATATTATCTATTATGCTAATAATAATATTATGCTATATAATTAATTATAATGCTATTAATGTCAATATTTATCCTATTAATGGTATATTAATGCTATTAATGCTAATAATAATGCTATTAATGCTATTAATGCTAATATAATGCTATTAATGCTATTAATAATGTTATTAATGCTATTATATAATGCTAATAATGCTATTATTAATGCTATTTATGCTAATAATTATGCTATTAATGCTATTAATAATGCTATTAATGCTATTAATAATGCTATTAATCCTATTATTTATGCTATTAATGCTATTAATCCTATTATTTATGCTATTAATGCTAATATTTATCCTATTAATGGTATTATTAATGCTATTAATGCTAATAATAATGCTATTAATGCTAATAATAATGCTATTAATGCTATTAATAATGCTATTAATGCTATTATTAATGCTAATTATGCTATTATTAATTCTATTAATGCTAATAATAATGCTATTAATGCTATTAATAATGTTATTAATGCTATTATTAATGCTAATAATCCTATTATTAATGCTATTTATGCTAATTATAATGCTATTAATGCTATTAATAATGCTATTAATGCTATTAATAATGCTATTAATCCTATTATTTATGCTATTAATGCTATTAATGCTAATATTTATCCTATTAATGGTATTATTAATGCTGTTAATGCTAATTATAATGCTATTAATGCTAATAATAATGCTATTAATGCTATTAATAATGTTATTAATGCTATTATTTATGCTAATAATGCTATTATTAATTCTATTAATTTTAATAATAATGCTATTAATGCTATTAATAATGTTATTAATGCTATTATTAATGCTAATAATGCTATTTATGCTAATAATAATGCTATTAATGCTATTAATAATGCTATTAATGCTCTTATTTATGCTATTAATGCTATTAATGCTAATATTTATCCTATTAATGGTATTATTAATGCTATTAATGCTAATAATAATGCTATTAATGCTATTAATGCTAATAATAATGCTATTAATAATGTTATTAATGCTATTATTAATGCTAATAATGCTATTATTAATCCTATTAATGCTAATAATAATGCTATTAATGCTATTAATAATGCTATTAATGCTATTAATAATGTTATTAATGCTATTATTAATACTAATAATGCTATTATTAATGCTATTAATGCTAATAATAATGCTATTAATGCTATTAATAATGCTATTAATGCTATTAATTATGCTATTAATGCTATTAATGCTAATATTTATCCTATTAATGCTATTAATGCTAATAATAATTCTATTAATGCTAATAATAATGCTATTAATGCTATTAATGCTATTAATTATGCTATTAATGCTATTAATGCTAATAATAATGCTATTAATTCTATTAATAATGCTATTAATGCTATTAATACTGTTATTAATGCTATTATTAATGCTAATAATGTTATTATTAATGCTATTAATGCTAATAATAATGCTATTAATGCTATTAATAATGTTATTAATGCTATTATTAATGCTAATAATGCTATTATTAATGCTATTAATGCTAATAATAATGCTATCAATGCTATTAATAATGTTATTAATGCTATTATTAATGCTAATAATGCTATTAATAATGCTATTAATGCTAATAATAATGCTATTAATGCTATTAATACTGTTATTAATGCTCATAATACTGCTAATAATGCTATTAATACTGCTATTACTGCTAATAATAATGCTATGGCTTATATTATTGCTATTGATGATGCGATTATTATTTAAAAAACTTTAAAAAAACAATAAACATATTTTAGATACCCGATGCATTTGCATCAGGCTAACAGCTATAACTACTATAATCAAATTAATGCACGCTCTAGAATCCCGATGCATTTGCATCGGGCTCACAGCTAGTTCAAATATAAATAACTAGATTAATACCCGATGCTATCGCATCGGGAGGATGGTGATGTGATGTTGAGGATGTTTTGTGTGACAGTAAGAGCAGCACAACTTGAGATGGAGATGTGGTGAACAGCCATCCCGCCCATCTCTTTAGGTGTTCACAAAAACCCGTCCCTGTTGTAAAAGAAAATAATATTTCTCAGCAGCTATGCTGCTGGACCTTAACATCTGGGTTCATATCGTACGTTCATCATTAGTGAATGCTTTAACATGTAGTGGAAGAGCAGGTCCTAACGGTGCAGTAGGGCTTTTGTGCAGACCGATGTATATAAGTCGTATGTGTGGTGGTGAGTGTGATAAAAATGTAGACGTCGAAGGTGTAGGTTGACGGCGTTGACGGCAAGCAGAGGCTGCTTGTGCTAATCTAATGGATTTAGACTTAGGGGACTCGTGTGTGAGGCATTGTCGTTTATAAGCCTTCATAGTGGCAAGGCGATGTTCTTTTTCTTCAGGAGTCTCATTAGCACGGCGTTTTCTTTGACGTAGTGACAAAGTATTTTTATGCTGTGTGTCAGTGGCATACTTTTTGGGAGGAGTCATGTTGAGATTGGTAAGGGAGTATGAGAGCAGATAGTAGAGAGTGAGAAGTGTTGGGGGTTATAAGGCGTTAGAGAAGGGGTCCTGCAGTTATGAAGGCAGAAAGGATGTGTATGTACGTATGTACAGGTGGCGTAAATCAGAAGGGTAAGTTGTAAAGCAGTGCTACAGGATAGAGCTTATAGACGTGGGCTAGTTCACTGCGTCTTAATTATAGAAAGGTTTACTCAGCAGGAGTGAGGGCACTGAAGAGGTTAACTGAGGAGAATATAGAAGCAATACAGTGCAGACGGAGTTAAATGTTCACAGCATCTTAGATGTACTCAGCAGGAGTGAGGGCACTGAAGAGATTAACTGAGGAGTCAGAGTAAGTGAAGAGAGCAGGAGGAGTTATGACGCAGCAGCAGGAGACGCTGGCGAATGGCAGGCTGAAGTAAATTTTCAAAAAGCGCGGCATTTAAGAAAGTGTCTGGGAAGTCTCGCGAGACTTCCCGGATGCCATATTGGATCCAGTCCTCTGTGGCAGCGACATGCTTCATCCAAGATGGCGTCCGGAAAGTCTTGCGAGACTTTTCGGACGGCATCTGGGATCTTGCGAAAGTTCCTGCACGCCATTTTGGAAGAAACATGTGAGTGGAGCCAACATGGTGGGGTCGGCAACAGAGCAAAGATCATCGGCTGGAGGCGACGGCTGGGAAGACGATGGTAAGTATGGCAGGCAGAGTGCATGGGGGTAAGAGTGGGGGTATGAGTGTGGAGGTGCTGAGTGAGGAGGGGGGCGCAAGGACAGTGGAAGGGGGGGACATGTGTGTATGGACGTAGCAACTGAGGGGGTGGGTGTGTGTATAAGAAGTGTAGTGTCGGAGGGTGTGTGGAGGAGTGGGGAGTGTGACTGGAGTGTGTGTGGGGCCGCAGCTTGTACCGATGGCGGGAGTGGGGCTTTGGAAGCCCCTTCTCCCGGCAACGGGCGGCCATATTGGAGCACCCAGGGCGGGTGCACAGGCAGCTTCAGTCAGGATGTAACGTACCATACCGTTACATCCTGACGGAAGTAGCCTTAGGGTTTTATTATAATAGATGAGATCGGACTATGTGTTTTAATTCCTTTTTGGAGCGAGATTTGCAGATAACACCTCTGCAAAAGAAGTTTATTGCTAATAGTATGGCTTTTAATTTGTATAATAATTTCTTCAGTTTTCAACACAACATTTACCATCAAACACATGGCACAGCGATGGGCTCAAAGGTGGCACCAAGATACACAAATCTGTTTATGGCCACCTTTGAGTCCATCTATATCTATAATTCTATTTTTACCAAGTTGATAATATTGTACAAATGTTATATTGATGATCTAGTCTTCATTTATGACAATAGAAATCATGATATTGACCTGTTTTTTTTCAATCTATTTACAACACATGGGGATTGTGTTTTATCCTGGTAATCAGTGAAAAATCAGTAGATTTTCTGGATTTAACTTTATTCCATGATGGCAGTAAAATTCTAACCAGAGCCTTTTTCAAAAAAGTAGATGCCAATTATTATCTTCACTTTAACAGTGGTCATTACAACAAATGGATTAGGAATGTCCCATGTAACTAGTATAATAGGATTTTAAAGAATTGTAGTTTATTGTCTCATTGTATCCCAATCGAAAGGGTTATCCAAAAAATTTTTGGAAAGGAATTATCAAAATAATTTACTCAGCAGGGCTTTTTACAAAAGCAATTAAATTTCCTTGGATGATTTGGTCTCCCTTTAATTTTATAACCACCTTTTTGGTACAGAACAGGAGCATTAAATTAATTCTTTCGAAGTACTGGTATATTCTTTTAAATTACCCAGTATTGGGAAAACTTCTACCTAGTAATCCGATAATTACTTGTAAAAGAACTCCAACTCAATTCAAAAATATACTGGCCCCCAGTCGCTAAAGAGTGGGGTGTAAAGGAGGACTACATTATAAAGATACTAAAAGTGTTAAAAATATGGGATCTTTTCAATTTTTTACAACTAGGTACTTATGTTGCCATACAATTTGCATAATGAATCAACATTTTTTTCAGGTAGGGATAAGGATAAACTTTTCAATATTAGATATTAGATGTGGGCCCGATGCTATTGCATCGGGAGGGGGATGCCATCACGATGAGGGTGGTCTCTGTGGTGCTGAGGGTGGCAGTCTTCCTCCTCTGTCCCTCTCCCCCCTGTGCTCTTTCCCAATAGTCTGATGATTAAGGAGGCTAGTTCCTCCGAAACGCGTCCAGCGGCACCCCCTGTTTCGTTGTGATGGTTTTATAATTTCACAATAAAAGGATTATGAAGCATGCCACTGGATCGTCCCTACTTTCTTTATGACTATTGAGGTGGACGCCAACAACTAGATCCAGTGGAGGAGCCTCGTGAGTATATGAGCTGCAGGTCTCCCCTCCCCACTCCCTGCAATTAGTAACTCTTTCCCAATGTATATAAATAAATGTGCAGGATTGGACATTTATATGGATGCACCTAAATAAAATGGGAATGGTTGGTGATATCAACTTCCTGTTTGTGGCACATTAGTATACGGGAGGGGGTAAACTTTTCTATATGGGTGGTGACCATGGCAGCCATTTTGAAGTTGGCCATTTTGGATCCAACTTTATTTTTTTCAATGGGAAAAGGGTCATGTGACACATCAAACCTATTGAGAATTTCATAAGAAAAACAATGGTGTGCTTGGGTTTAACATGACTTTATTCTTTCATGGGTTATTTATAAGTTTATGACTTAGAACACATTTTATAAGTGCTGCCCATTGGGTAGGATTGTCAATGCATCCCTCTTCTCCCACTCTTGATTCACTGATCGCAACACCACAGAAGAAATGCTAGCACAGGCTTCCACTATCCGTTGTTTCAGATGATGCACATCTTGTATCTTCACAGCATAAACAATTGCCTTCAGATGAGTGATGAGGCAAACGTTTTTGTGAATAGAGAAGTTAACAAACAAAACCACCGCTATTGGTCTGACACTAACCCACAGTGGATAGATCCCTCCAAGACTGTTGGAACACAAAAATTGATGGTATGGCGTGGTATATGGGGTACAAACATAGTGGGGCCATTCTTCATCAATAGAAACCTCAATGCCACTGGATATCTGAATCATGTAGCTATCCAATAGCATTGAGGTTTCCATTGATGAAAAACAGCCCCACTATCTTTGTACCCCATTTACCATACCATATCATCAATTATTGTGTTCCAACAGTCTTGGAGGGATCTATCCACTGTGGGTTAGTGTCAGACCAACAGTGGTGTTTTGTTTGTTAACTTGACCCTTCACAAAAAAGTTTGCCTCATCACTCATCTGAAGGCAATGTCTATGGTGTGAAGATATGAGATGTGCATCATCTAAAAGCTGGAAGCCTGTGCTAGCATTTCTTCTCCGGTGTTGCTATTAGTGTATCAAGAGTGGGAGAAGAGGGTTGCATTGACAATCCAGCACAATGGGCAGCATTTTGAACACATTTTATAAGTGATCATAAACTTGTAAATAACTCATAAAATATTAAAGTTACGTTTAAACCAAGCACACCATTGTTTTCTTATGATAGTCTCAATAAGTTTGATATGTCACATGACCCTCTTCCCATTGAAAAAAATAAAGTTGGATCCAAAATGACCAACTTCAAAATAGCCGCCATGGTCACCACCCAACTGGAAAAGATTTCCGCCTCCCATTTACTAATGTGCCACAAACAGGAAGTTGATATCACCAACCATTCCCATTTTATTTAGGTGCATCCAGATAAATAGCCCACCCTAAATTTTTACTTAAAAACCTGTTTCTGGTTTATTTTTATTAATAAAAGGTTTAAAAAATTGTAGGGCTTTGTTGTATCTTCTATTGCAAGCCCAGGTAAACCAAGCAGCTACTGGCTGCCAACCCCTGTTGCCTGGTGTTACCTTCGCTGGTAATGAAAAATATAGGGGAGCACTTACTTTTTTCAATTATATAACCAAATAATTTTTTTTTTTAAATTGGTGTGGCCTCCACTATATTTTCTATTGCCATAAAAGGTAACTTAGGCAGCTGGGGTCTGGAATTCTTAGGATGGTGAGACCCAAGCATTCTGGGCCCACGACTTTGAAAATTGCAGCCAGCAGCCGCCCGAGAATTGGTGCCTCCATGAGAGATACCAAAACTGTTACCCCTCTCTTCCAGCTGCCATGTAGTGGTGGCAGACTGGATAATAAAGGGGCTGATGTCAGCTTTTATTGGCAGCTGATATTAAGCCTTATGGCTAATATCAACCATCAGTAAGACAGACGGCCATTAGCAACACTTTCAGTAAAGAGAAAAAAAATCACAACACGGAAAGAAATCCTTTATTGCATACAAAATTGACAGAGACACCTCGTTATCCACTTATTAGTGCTCACCAAGTTCCTCCTCAGAAGTAATTCTGTAAATACTGTAATCTTGGGGTAAAAGTGGTGGGGCGGTGTGATGTGTCACGCGGCCACCATCTTTATATACCCAAGTGTTCAAAGATGGCAGCCCCGTGAGTAAGTGTGCATGCGCTCTCACTGCCCCCATGCACTGGTTCTGCCCCCTTGTGCACTCTATTTGCTGTGTGTTCTCTGTCTACCCCCTTCTCTAGTGTGCGCTCTGTCTCTGCCCTCTCCTTCATGCTGTGCATTCTTTGTTTGCCCCCTCTCTGTGTTGTGTGCTCTCTCTGCCCCATTTGCTGTGCACTCTTTCTGCCCTCCCCTCCATGCTGTGCACTCTCTATGCCCCTCCTTCTGTGCACCCTCCCTCTGCCCCCTCCTCTCTCGCTTCCATGCATTCTCTCTCAGCCTCCTCCGAGTGTTCTCTCTCTGGCCCCCCTCCTCCCTCCCGTGCGTTCTCTCTATGGTCTTCCCTCCTCCCTGCTGTGCACTTTCTTTGCCCTTTCCTCTCTCCCGTGCATTCTCTCACTTCCCCCTCTCTCCTGTGCATTCTCTCTCTGGCCCCCCTTCTCCCTCCCATGCAACCTCTCACTGGCCCCCTCCTCTCTGCTATGTGCTCTCTCAGCCCCCCTCCTGCACTCTCAGCCCCCTGCACTTTCTCTACCTCCCAGCACTCGCTCTGCCTCCCCTCCTGTACTCTCTGCCCCGCACTCTCTACCACACTATCATGCTCTCTGCCCCCTCCTGCACTCTCTCTACCCCACCTCCTGCACTCTCTCTGCTCCCCCTCCTGCACTCTCTCCGACCCCCCTCCTGGATCATCTCTGCCAACATTCTGTGTAATTGAAGGACGTGTGGTGATGTCACGGTCAGGTGATTATGACATGTGTGACATCACCACAGGTCCCATCAGCTCACTTGGAGCTTGTCAGTGTCGGTGGCATGTGAACAGCACGCTGTGCATTTGTTGACTTGGTATCTATTGAGAATTGCGTTGGGTCTGGTTGTTGGCTGCACCACTATAGGTATTGTGCAAGGAGCCAATACCACTTGTGGCCACCTTATTTTCACACACATTACTCGGGTGTGGAAATATGGCTGCTGCACCGAAAGTCTATGTCATGTGATAAAAGGACATTGGAAGTCGATGATGGACTGGACAGCGGAATTATGTAAGAAGATAGTCTCAACTGTCAGTCGAGTTTTGTTATCTACATAATCACGTGTGAGTGTAAAAAGCAATATGTGGGTAGAACATCTCAGACTTTACATAAAATAATTAAATCACACAGGTTCAGCATGGATTTTCCTGACATTGCACTATATATCATAATAAAAGGATTACTTTGCTAGTCACCCCTATAGATCATATTCCTGTTGGAACAGCAAATAGAGGTCAAGTATTAACTCGTAAGAGATCTAAAAATGGCAGTTTGGAGAAGGCACCCTTCAAATATCAGGGACCTCGAGCAGTTTGCCAAAGAAGAATGGTCTAAAATTCCATCAGAGCATTGTAAGAAACTCATTGAGCTGTGCAACAAAGTATTAGGCTGAGGGTGCCAATACTTTTGCTTTTTGCTTCATTCTCTTTTTGTGTTTTTTCATTGAAGACAAATTAAATGAAGATAATAATACCAAAGAATTTGTGATTGCAATCATTTTCATGAAGAAACTGAGTATTATCTGACAGAATTGCAGGGGTGTCAATACTTTTCGCCACAACTGTATTAACAAAAATAAGGAGCTGATTGAACATCACAGAACAGGAAGATTTGCAGTTATTCCTTACAAAAATAAAGCAAAATATTGATAATATGCTGTCAATTCATCAAATACATCCCTCCCATTAAAATTATGACTATTTTTTTTTAATTGTTGATTTGCATTGAAGTTATGTTATGTTATGTTATTAATGTTTAATTTTAATTCTATTAATTCTGTAATCATATTATTTTAATAACTAGAACACAAGAAAATATACTATTTTGATTTTTACCACTCCGAATTTAGGGTTGGAACTCAGCCGTGACGCAAGTTTCCATCGTTAGATCTAATCTTCACATTTTTTGACGAGTTTTGGGAATATGGTGGAAATGTGGCGCCCCTCTGGCTTGGCACCACAGGGAGGTATTACACTCTGACAACAAATGTGGTATCTCTGTAAGTTGTCAGTTCAGGGTTTAACCTGTGGAGTCTCATGTTACACACACACACAGGAGTAGGCCACTTAGAATAGGGGAAACTGGTAATTTAGTAGTTCCCAAAAGAGGGTGGAGCCTAGGTTAGAGTAGTGAGAGTGAGTGACAGTGAAGAACAGACAGTGCTGGGAAGGCAGTCAGGAAGGACAGGCCTGACAGTACCAATGACCGGAGGGAACCCCATCTTTAAGTGGGGGCCCAGGACAGCAGGCAACGGACCAGGACTGGTTGGAGCCAACTGGTCACATTGGGGGAAGACACCGGCAAAGCGGGAAGCCAAGGCGGTCAGCAGTTCACCTCTGACCACAGACCGACGAGCTGCGGGCCCACAGTAATCAGGTTCCTGTTAGCGTCACAAGGACATCTCACCCCTCAGGGCTGAAACCGGTTGTGGACACTAGTAGTTACAGACTGAATTCCGGTGGCGGGAGAAATTGTGCCACCGTGACAGACCGCAGGACTGGCGGGAGAGCGCTGTGAAGGTGGTAGAGACAGAAAGGAATAAGGTAGACCACGAAAGACTAAGAGAGAAACATCTAGAGACTCCATAAGGGGGACCCCGAGCTGGCAACATCCACCCAGTAAACCAAACTGTACCATGTTCCGTTTTAACATCTGCCGCTACCCAGTAAATTGGAGATAAACTTGACCCGGCCTCTGTTATTCTTCTTGCCGGTGCCCAGAGGGCTGTAGTATCAACACCAGCATGTCTCCAGAGGGGTAAGACCATCTGCAACCACTACTCCCCTCATCTCCCATCATTGCTGCCCTGAGGTCAAAGCTCCTCCTGTGGGGAGCTGTACCACGCTCTGCTGCACCCACCATCACCTCAGCGGCCGGCTTGCAGCGCCGGTACCCATATCCACAGGTGGCGTCACTTTCCCTTGTAAATATCCCCTCCTCCCCACTATCTAACAAATGATAACCAGGGCACGGAACCGGGATCCCAACAACCCATGATCCCCCATCCAAAAAGCCATCAGTCCCGGTGTCAGAGTACCCCTAGCCCTAGGCTCATCATTTTCTGGCGTCAACGAACAGGATATGAACCAGCCTGGTAAAACTGGGAAAAGTGTGCCTTAAGACTTTATTATATTGACTGTGTACTGTTACTGTGGATTACAAAGTATAGCCGTCATTATATCGCCTCAGGAATTACAACTGCGTCACCAAGCAGGAGGAAAGAGCGGGAAAATAAGCCCCGTCCCTCCACTCAGCCGAGGAGTGACGAAGGTAGTGGCAGGCTCCGGAAAAGCCCGAAGGACTTGTCGACAGGATTCTTGTGGTGGGCGGGCCTAAAAATGTAAAAAGAACTATGTGCTGGCCCAGGGGTGTTCCTCGGCCCCTCAGCATTGATGGGCCAAGAAAGAGGCACCAAAGTGTCTCCCCGCCCCCCTTGCTATCAAACAACCAAGGGGGCTGGTCGAATACCATACCAGAGGATCCAGCGAGCATAGAGCCTAGAAGAGAGGAGACCGCCGAACCGGAAAGCCTGATCTGGTTCTCCGAAGAGCCCAACCTGACTGGGGAGGAGGACCCAGAGGAAGGAACAGCCGGTGGCACAAAGGTGTCCGGGCCCCGCGAGCTATGGTGGGCCATTCACCTGGAACAACAACAAAACCAGGTCGGTATGGAAATGAAGCGATGTGAATACCAGTCTCCAGCCCTGACCCTGCACTCCTGGCAACCCGTCGGGAGGCCCCAGTTCCAGGATGACATGGAAGGCAACATCATAACCTACGAACACCATGCAGGACCCAGGGCGTTGTATACGGTTCGGGTTAGCAGAGTGTGAGGCACCGCCGGCATGCACCCATGACCGGGGTGCATCACATGCAGGATCAGTATAGGATCCTGTTCACATGTGCCGTTTTTTACCGTATGTGTGCTGTGTAATCATGTCCGGCACCCAGTGTGTCAATGCCTGAAGGAATCAAGAGACCAATGAGCGGCTGAGAGCATTGTGTGTACTGTGTGAACCTACCCGGAACACAGGGAGTTAAACAAGCTGTGTGAGTGCTGTAGAGATCAGGCACATAGATGTACAGCTGTATAGGAACTAGAGAAGACTGATTTTTAGCAGCCAAGTGGGTGTGTCCGTGTGGGCATGGCAGGCACGATAAGAGCCTGACAGCTGAGTGAGTGAGAGAGTTCACAGACTTATGAGATTCATTCAGCCAGAGTCCAGGGAGAGATTCAGACATTCAGAGATGTAGATCCAGTCTGTGTGAGGGACTGAGAGAGATAGTCCAGACCTCCATGATATGAGATGGTAAAGGGAGCGTGCTAGCTCCATACCAGTAGCTAGGACCAGGGTCGTGACAGCTCCTGGAGTGGGGAAGCCGTGGCTGAACCGAGTGGACGCTGATCCGGACGTGTGGCGAGATACGTCTGGGAAGGCGCCCTTGGGGATGCTTGGTCAACCCGTGACCTCAGGTAGCTGGACCCGGATCCGTGCCCGGTAAGACGGCAGTTCGCGTGTGATGGAGTGAGCTGTGTGTCGCGTGTGAATCATGCCGGGCGGGCATAACCACCGTTGGGTGGGTTCGACTAGGCAGTCGGAAAAGGACCCGTGGACGTATGTGAGGGCTTAGGTAAAAGTGCCCTGAATGAGAGACGATGGCCTATGTGTAAGAGCCATGTATAATGTTGTGGGAAAGACCCAGCCAGTATGGATGATAGATTAAAGGCGATCCGTTCTGGGTGGACGAGAGGGAGGCTTGCTTGCTGCATGCAGGAGGCACCCGTCCATCAATAGTATGTATGTACCTGTGGCCAGACGCAGGGGTTAAGAAGGCTCCTAGAAAGGGTAACCATGGCTGATCCGGGAGGGTTCTACTCAGACACACGGTACAGTCGTCGACCTGGAGACCTGCCACAAGATGGAGGTTTGGTGGCGGCTGGTGGCCCGTACCGTGGTGAGGAGGCCATGGTGACACATGGTTCGCCCGGGTTGTATGTCTGACCAGGTCCCTGTTATGGTCATGGAGGAGCCACAGTCCATGGATGGATTATGATGGGCTGTGAGCGGGGGTGAAGAGGCATGTGGTCCATGAATGTAGTAGGATGGATCACATGTGGTATGGAAGGTCCCGGTCAGGCTGGAGTCCTGACTACGGGTTAATATTGAGTCATCGTGCTGGGTAACTAAAGCCGGGCGGCTGGTACCGCCATTGGGACCCACAGGGCCCATTGACAAGGGTGGATAATTATGTGAGATAAATGTATGTATTTTAAAGGTATGTAATATAACGTGTAAAGTCATGGGTTATGTGACGTGTTGCTATCTATAATTGCCTAGAATTCTATTTCCGGCCAAAAGCCAACTTCCGTGGCTTTGTCCGGAGATAAAATGTCCGGAGATAAATGTCCGGAGATAAGTGACGTCACCAGCGTTATACTACACCCGCTCAGGGTGGACCAAGATGGCGGCCCTAAGCGCAGCGGACCTCAGGAAGGTCCGCTGCGCTTAGGGCTGACCACCGGCGGACATTTATCTCCGGAGCAGCCACGAGGTAGCCGGGAGCCGAGCTCGGCTCACGGCTACCTCGCGCCCGCTCCGCCGGCGCGTGGATCCACGAGCTGAAGGCGCCCACCAATCAGAATAGCCGCCATCTTGGATATACACTGAGTACAGTGTATTTGAAGTATGGCGCCATACAACGCGCCTATTCTCATTGGTCGGCGCTCTGAACGCGGCAACCAATCAGAATAGCGGCGCGCTGTATGGCGCCATACTTCAAATAGACTGTACTCAGTGTATTTCAAATATGCCGGCATAGCGGCCGTCGCTATTCTGATTGGTCGGCACCTTCAGCGCGCCGACCAATCAGAGTAGCGGCGGGGTCTATGCCGCCATATTTGAAATACACTGAGTACAGTGTATTTGAAGGATGGCGCCATACAGCACGCCGCTATTCTGATTGGTCGCCACGTTCAGCGCGCCGACCAATCAGAATAGCGGCGCGCTGTATGACGCCATCCTTCAAATAGACTGTACTCAGTGTATTTCAAATATGCCGGCATAGCGGTGACCAATCAGAATAGAGGCGCGCGCAATGCCGCCATATTTGAAATACACAGTAGTCAGTGTATTTAAAGTATGGCGCCATACAGCACGCCGCTATTCTGATTGGTCGCCGCGTTCAGCGCGCCGACCAATCAGAATACCGGCGGCCGCTATGCCGCCATATTTCAAATACACTACGTGCCTCTGCCCGCGGCCGCTCCAGCCTCTGCCCGTCCTCTGCTCGCCTCTGCCCGCCTCACCCGTCCTCACCCCTCCAGCCTCCGCTTTCCTCACCCCTCCAGCCACCACACTCAGTGCTAACCACTGAGCCACCGCACTCAGTGCTAACCACTGAGCCACCGCACTCAGTGCTAACCACTGAGCCACCGCACTCAGTGCTAACCACTTAGCCACCGCACTCAGTGCTAACCACTGAGCCACTGCGCAGTGCTAACCACTGAGCCACGTCGCAGTGCTAACCACTGAGCCACCGTATACTCTGCTACCCACTGAGCCACCTGTATACACACACAAATAATTTCACCGCACTCCCCTAACTATTAGTAAATAAACTATATATCGATTCTAGACTACCCGATTCTTTAGAATCGGGCCGCCATCTAGTATGTAATAATGTAATATGTGTTATGTACGATACCAGTCTCATGTATGTAAGAAAATAAACGGGTGATTATTTAATACAGTAGAAACATTACGCAGCAAGCGAGTCCCCCGGCTCGCTACCTTACAAGAGACAAGAAATGATGAACAGTCCTGGTATCGTACATCAATGTAAATAGTTAAATGCCTTTTCTTTGCAGCCCTATTATAGTGTAGATTGTGTTGTTGTGTGCTGGTGTATTAACCCCTTCATGACCCAGGAATTTTTCGTTTTTCATTTTCGTTATTTGCTCCCCTGCTTCCAAGAGCCATAACTTTTTTATTTCTCCGTCAATGTAGACATATGATGGCTTGTTTTTTGCAGGATGAGTTGTACTTTCATATGCATTCATTTATTTTACCATATAGTGTACAGGGAAATTGCCAAAATATTCTAAACGCAGTGAAATTGCAAAAAAAGTGCAATTACACGTTTGTTTTTTGGGTATTTTAGTCGCCATGTTCACTATATGGTAAAACCAACGTGACAAGGTGATGCCTCGGATCGGTACGAGTTCGTAGACACCCAACATGTATACCTTTATTGGTATCTAGGTGCTGAAAAAAAAATTGAGAAGTTTGAAAAAAAACAAAAACAGACTTTTTGCGCCATTTTCTGTGACCCGTAGTGTTCTCATTTTTAGGGATCTTGGGCTGTGTGATGGCTTATTTTTTGCGTCTTGAGCTAACATTTCTAATGATACCATTTTTGGGGGGATCTGCAGTTTTGATCACCTGTTATTGCATATTATAGCAATGTTGCGGCAACAAAAAAAACTGAATTTTTCGGGTTTGGACCATTTTTTCCGTTACGGAGTTCATTAACGGATTTAATAGGATGATAGATTGGGCGATTCTGAACGCGGCGATACCAAACGTGTGTTTTTTTTTCTTTCTTTAATACCTTTATTGTGAATGGGGAAAAAGGGCGTGATTTGAACATTTTTTTTTTTTTCACAGGTTTTTAAAAACTTTATTTTTTCATTCATTCTTATTTTTACACTGCCTCTTTAAGAGGCACCTTGCTGCACAGTCCGATCGCTTCTGGGAGATACAGATGAGCTGCAGCTCATCTGTATCTCCCAGAAACGCGGACCTGCTGTGGTTGGCAGCGCCTGCCAACCACAGCAGGAAACTGTGCTCTGACACCGGGCTGTCATGTGAGCGCCGGAGACCCCGTTTCCTGCCGCGCCGCCTTGGATCCCGCTGTCAGAGATTGACGGCGGGATCCAAGGGGTTAACAGCGCCAATCGGGTCCCGGATCCGATCAGAGCTGTTAGCCCAACATTTCAGAAGATCACATCAGCTGAGATGTCGGCTGTTTAATGTGAACTCCGCGCCAGAGCTCACATCAATCACCCCTTACCCGCCTATGACATTGTATAACGTCATAGGTCGGGAAGGGGTTAAACGGGTATAGAGCAGGTAAAATCCGGTACACAATAGTAAAGAGGGTGGAATGGGCGTAAGGAGCTGTGTAGGGAGAGTAAAATCTTTGCCAACCCGGTGACCCCAGGGCCAGGAGGCCTACAGTACTTATAGCCGAAAGAGACCCCTGCAGTACCAAGGACTACTACGCCGTAGCACCACTGGTTAATGTTTGTGTGTATTGTGACTTTAACAGCCTACAGAGACTTTACCTGCTGGACTGTGAAACTTCTATATGTGAACTTTATGCAAATACCTGATTGAACTTTAAATCAGAGACTTGAAACCCGGTCCCTGTTGGGCCGATGTGGACTAGTATGTGTATTTATGTTTCCGTTTGCAACGTTACAAGAAATGCGTCTCCCGGACGGGAACAACCAAAATAAACTGTTGTTATTAAAAATGTTATTGTTTGTTATGTATATGAAAAATATCAACTTATACCTGGTTTTGTTTTAACACCCGCGGACGGGTGTATTTCACCAAGGGGGTGTGTGGCGCCCCTCTAGCTAGGCGCGACAGGGAGGTATTACACTCTCACAACAAATGTGGTATCTCTGTAAGTTGTCAGTTCAGGGTTTAACCTGTGGAGTCTCATGTTACACACACACACAGGACTAGGCCACTTAGAATAGGGGGGACTGGTAATTTAGTAGTTCCCAAAAGAGGGTGGAGCCTATGGTTGAGTAGCGAGAGTGAGTGACAGTGGAGAACAGACAGTGCCGAGAAGGCAGTCAGGAAGGACAGGCCTGACAGTACCACTGACAGGAGGGAACCCCATCTTTATGTGGGGGCCCAGGACAGGAGGTAATGGACCAGTACTGGTTGGAGCCGGCTGGTCACATTGGGGGAAGACACCGGCAACATGGGAAGCCAAGGCGGTCAGCAGTTCACCTCTGACCGCAGACCGACGAGCTGCGGGCCCACAGTAATCGGGTTGCCGTTAGCGCCACAAGGACATCTCACCCATCAGGACTGAAACCGATTGTGGACACTAGTAGTTGTGGACTGAATTCCAGTGGAGGGAGAAACTGTGCGCTCCTGCTGCTCCCGTCCGTACCAGTAAGGGACCAACCTGATCGGCTAGTGACAGACCGTAGGACTGGCGGGAGAGCGCTGTGAAGGTGGTAGAGACAGAGAGGAATAAAGTAGACCCCGAAAGACTAAGAGAGAAAACATCTAGAGACAACATAAGGGGGACCCTGAGCTGGCAACATCCACCCAGTAAACCAAACTGTACAGTGTTCCGTTTTAACATCTGCCGGTACCCAGTAAATTGGAGTTAAACTTGACCTGGCCTCTGTTGCTCTTCTTGCCGATGCCCGGAGGGCTGTAGCATCAACACCAGCATCTCCACAGAGGGGTAAGACCATCTGCAACCACTACTCCCCTCATCTCCCATGATCGCTGCCCTGAGGTAAAAGCTCCTCCTGTGGGGAGCTGTACCACACTCTGCTGCACCCACCATCACCTCAGCGGCTGGCTTGCAGGGCCGGTACCCATATTACCAGGATCCACAGGTGGCATCACTTTCCCTTGTAAATTTCCCCTTCTCCCCACTATCTCAAAATGATAACCAGGGCACGGAACTGGCATCCCGACCACGCGTGATGCCGAGGGCCTCCTCCCAACGCCAGGACACCCTCCCAAAGGTAACGAACTTCTTCTCTGCTGATAAACAGCGCGTGCCTTCTTCCAACATGGCGCCGGCTGCAGAGGAGGCGGTTCGCTCTCCCCGCACCTCTCCCGCTCCTCCTGCAACTTAGAGGAGAGTGGTGACAGAGAGGATGAGGAGGCACCATCACCCAAAGGTGCCTGCAGAACTTACTTGGGTCCCTCCGCAGATCAGTACAGGAGGACATTAAGAGAAGACTTGGCGGCATTAGGGGAAAGAACCCGCCACCTAGAGCACAAGAATATGCTTCTGCTCATAATCATTTAGCTGACAGCTACTCAGAGCTGGACAAGGACATGCATACTGTCAATTCCAAACTGTGGCATTTAGAAGATAAGCTGATTCAATAGAAGAGGGAGACATTATGCCTACAGTTGATGCCTTTTTGCAATCTACCTTGCCTGAAATACCAAGTGCAGAATTATCTGTTGAAAAAGCGTACAGACTTCCAATCCAAGAAGCCATCAGTCCCAGTGTCCGAGTACCCCTAGCCCTGGGCTCATCAGAAATGTAGCTGCAGCGAGTCTACCGAAACCAGTAAAATTTTGAAAGTGGTCTACGAGAAAAAAAAGTTTGGGAACCTCTGCTGTAGACCGACATTGTTTCTCCAAGCCCTTCTGTGGATTTTAGATCCTGTCTGAATACATTGAGATATAAATATTTTGGCTTCATTTTATATTTCTCTATATGTATAGAGTTTTCACTTTAGTGTGTTTTCATATTATTTTCATTTAAATATATTATACAGTCATAGCCAAAAGTATTGACACCCCTGCAATTCTGTCAGATAATATTCAGTTTCTTCCTGAAAATGATTGCAATCACAAATTCTTTGGTATTATTATCTTCATTTAATTTGTCTTCAATGAAAAACACAAAAAGAATTGTCCTAAAGCCAAATTGGATATAATTCCACACCAAACATAAAAAAGCAGGTGGACAAAAGTATTGACACCCTTAAAAAAAATCATGTGATGCTTCTCTAATTTGTGTAGTTAACAGCATCTGTAACTTACCTGTGGCACCTAACAGGTGTTGGCAATAACTAAATCACACTTGCAGCCAGTTGACGTGGATTAAAGTTGACTCAACCTCTGTCCTGTGTCCTTGCGTGTACCACATTGAGCATGGAGAAAAGAAAGAAAACCAAAGAACTGTCTGAGGACTTAAGAAACCAAATTGTGAGGAAGCATGAGCAATCTCAAGGCTACAAGTCCATCTCCAAAGACCTGAATGTTCCTGCGTCTACAGTGCGCAGTGTCATCAAGAAGTTTAAAGCCCATGGCACTGTGGCTAACTGTCCTAGATGTGGACGGAAAAGAAAAATTGACAAGAAATGTCAACACAAGATTGTGCGGATGGTGGATAAAGAATCTCGACTAACATCCAAACAAGTTCAAGCTGCCCTGCAGTCCGAGGGTACAACAGTGTCAACCTGTACTATCCATCGGCGTCTGAATGAAAAGTGACTGTATGGTAGAAGACCCAGGAAGACCCCACTTCTTACCCTGAGACATAAAAAAGCCAGGCTGGAGTTTGCCAAAACTTACCTGAGAAAGCCTACAATGTTTTGGAAGAATGTTCTCGGGTCAGATGAGACAAAAGTAGAGCTTTTTGGGCAAAGGCATCAACATAGAGTTTACAGGAGAAAAAAAGAGGCATTCAAAAAAAAGAACACGGTCCCTACAGTCAAACATGGCGGAGGTTCCCTGATGTTTTGGGGCTGCTTTGCTTCCTCTGGCACTGCACTGCTTGACTGTGTGCATGGCATTATGAAGTCTGAAGACTACCAACAAATTTTGCAGCATAATGTAGGGCCCAGTGTGAGAAAGCTGGGTCTCCCTCAGAGGTCATGGGTCTTCCAGCAGGACAATAACCTAAAATACACTTCTAAAAGCACTAGAAAATGGTTTTAGAGAAAGCACTGGAGACTTCTAAGGTGGCCAGCAATGAGTCCAGACCTGAATCCCATAGAACACCTGTGGAGAGATCTAAAAATGGCAGTTTGGAGAAGGCACCCTTCAAATATCAGGGACCTGGAGCAGTTTGCCAAAGAAGAATGGTCTAAAATTCCAGCAGAGCATTGTAAGAAATTCATTGATGGTTACCGGAAGCAGTTGATCGCAGTTATTTTGGCTAAAGGTTGTACAACCAAGTATTAGGCTGAGGGTACCAATACTTTTGTCCGGGCCATTTTTGGAGTTTTGTGTGAAATGATCAATGTTTTGCTTTTTGCTTCATTCTCTTTTGTGTTTTTTCATTGAAGACAAATTAAATGAAGATAATAATACCAAAGAATTTGTGATTGGAATCATTTTCAGGAAGAAACTGAGTATTATCTGACAGAATTGCAGGGGTGTCAATACTTTTGGCCATGACTGTATGGTCTAATTGGAATTTTGTAACGTGTTTATATATATGTACACACCTGGTCAAAATTGATGGTACCCTTCGTTTAATAAAAGAAAAACCCACAATGGTCCCAGAAATAACTTGAATCTGACAAAAGTAAGAATAAATAAATAAAAAATCCATGAAAATGAACAGATGAAAGTCAGACATTGCTTTTCAAACCTGCTTCCATAGAATTTTTAAAAAAATTTAACTCATGAAATAGGCCTGGACAAAATTGAAGGTAACCTTAACTTAATATTTTGTTGTACAATTTTTTGAGGCAATCACAGGAATCAAAGGATTCCTATATCGGTCAAAAAGACTTCTGTACTTCTCGACAGGTATTTTGGCGATTCCTCAAGAGCAAACTGCTCCAGTTGTCTCATGTTTGAAGGTTGCCTTTTCCAGATGGCATGTTTCAGCTCTTTCCAATGATGCTCAATAGGATTTAGGTCAAGGCTCGTAGAAGGACACTTCAGAATAGTCATTATCCTGTTGCAAGACCCATGACCTGCGACTAAGATCAAACTTTCTGTTACTGGGCAGCACATATCTCTCTCGAATCTCTTGATAATCTTGAGATTTCATTGTACCCTGCACAGATTCAAAACACCTGCTGCCAGATGCAGCAAACCAGCCCCAGAACATAACAGAGCCTCCTCCTTGTTTCATAATAGGGGCAGTGTTCTTTTCTTGATATGCTTCATTTTTACATCTGTCAATATAGAGCTGATGTGCCTTGCCAAAAAGTTCCATTACTGTCTCATATGTTCATAGGACAATCTCCCAGAAGCTTTGTGGCATGGAAACATGTGGTTTGCCAAATTCTAGTTTGGCTTTTTTATGATTTTTTTCAACAATAGTGTCCTCATTGGTCATCTCCAATGAAGTCTACTTTGGTTTAAACAATGATTGATGGTGCAATATGACACTGATATTACTTGATGTTCACATTTAATCTCTTTAGAAGTTTTTCTGGGCTCTTTTGTTATCATTCGTATTCTCTGTCTCTGGGATTTGTCATCAATTTCATCCTGCGGCCAAGTCCAGAGAGGTTGGCTACAGTCCCATGGATCTTAAATTTCTGAATAATATGTGCAACTGTAGTCACAGGAACATCAAGCTACTTGGAGATTGTCTGAAAACCTTTACTTTTAACATGCTTGTCTATAATTTCCTTTCTAATCTCCTGAGACAACTCTTTCCTTCTCTTCCTCTGGTCCATGTTGAGTGTGCTACACACCATGTCACCAAACAGCTCAGTATTTGTAGCCACCCATGATGCTAATTAGTGGAGACACCTTGATTTAACATGTCTCTTTTGTCACATTATCTTCAGGGGTACCATAATTTCTGTCCAGGCCTATTCTATGAGTTTAATTTTTTTTTAAATTCTGTGGAAGCAGGGTTGAAAAGCAATGTCTGACTTTCATGTATTCATTTTCCTAGATTTTTTTTATTTATTATTACTTTTGTCAGATTCAAGTTATATCTGCAACCATTGTGGGTTTTTCTTTTCCATTAAACGAGGGGTACCAACAGTTTTGACCACGTGTATTACCTGTTACAGGGTTTGGTGGATTTTTCAAAAAGGGGTGAGGTGTGCACCTCTTTCCAGTATATGTATGATGACATGCGTGTTGCTGTGTATAGATTTTTATTCTGAAGGAGTGGATGAATTTCCACGAAACGCATCAATAAAAAGAATCTACATGTTACATGATCCTTGGACTTCCATCGGATTTCTATTTTCGTCCGGCGGCGCAAAGTTCAATAACCCTTTTCATTCTATCCATTGAAGCTCTACTATGAGTTTTGATTGGGTTCTTTGCAGTAGCTGGTGATGTGTATATAGCGGTCGTGTCTCACACAACCCAACCAGGTGAGCGGCTTCTTTGAACATCTTTATCTCTATCAATTTATTTGGGTAAGACCCTATGTGCACGTCATATTTCCTGCCAGTTTGATACATGGCCTAAACCTGGAGCGCACTTAGGTTATGCAGCAGGATAATGATCCAAAACACACCAACAAGTCCACCTCTGAAGGCCTTGAGAAAAACAAAATTAAGACTTTGGAGTGGCCTAGACAAAGTCCTGACCTTAATATAATTGAGATGCTATGGCAAGACCTTAAAAAGACGGTTCATGCTCGGAAACTATCAAATGTGGCTGAATTAGAACAATTCTGCAAGGATGGGTGGGCCAAAAAATTAATCCAGAGCATTGTAAAAGACTCATTGTGACTTATCTGAAATGCTTGATTGCAGTTGTTGCTGCTTAGGGTGGCCCACCAGTCATTAGGTTTAGCAAGCAATCACTTTTTCACACAGGGCCCTGTAGTGTTAGATTTCTTTTTCCCTTAATAATAAAGACATTCATTCATAAACTGCATTTTGTGCTTACATGTGTTATCGTTGCCTAATTCTTTAAATTTGTTCATTCTTTAAATTTGTTTAGTGATATAACATAGTAACATAGTTTTTAAGGTTGAAGGAAGATTTTAAGTCCAAAGTTCAACTGTAAGGAAGAATCTGGGCACTAGAGGGCTTTTGGTGTTTGTTCTAGGCTTGTATGTGCTGCCAGCAATATGGTGTTGCACAGGTCTGCACAAGGTCCAGTCACAAAATTGTCCAAAAATTTAAAAAACAGACGGCACTCACCATTAGATGAAGGCTCTTTTAATCCAAGTGCTCCGTTAGGAGGTGCGGGTTACAAACATTATGTTTTGGGGAGGGAGGTGCGGGGAGGACGACTGGCGCACGTTTCACCTGGTTAGGCTTCCACGGGTCCAATGAGGACCCGTGGAAGCCTAACCAGGCGAAACGTGCGCCCGTCGTCCTCCCCTTTGCATCAGCTGTTCACTTCAAATAGCGATGAAGCCTGTCTGTCTGTGACGCACCACTGTCGCCGGGCTGTAAATTGGCGCGAAATTCAAACTTTGAATTCTCGCGCCAATTTGCATAGCCTGTGCTCATTGGCGCCCGCCTCCGGCGGGCACCGATGAGCAGCCTCTGTCTGGCGCGCGATTTTGGTGACAGACACACTCAAAAAACCCTCAGACAATTATAAAATAGATTAATAGATAATAGATATAATAACATCACCTCTAAGCCTTCGTTTTTCCAAGCTAAATAACCCCAAGTTTAATAACCTGTCTTGGTATTGCAGACCCCTCAGTCCTCTAATAACCTTGGTTACTTAAAAAACATTTAAGTGTAACAAACATGCAAAAGAATAAGAAATGGAGGGGGTAAACACTTTTTCACACATATTGCCGTAGCAGAAAGATAAAGGTGAGGGATTTGTATTTCAATGCTGTCATCCATTGCTTGACAATGTAAGAGATGAAACAGCTAAATCATACTTTGTCCAAAAGTATGCATTTATGAGCCAGATTTATCTTGAAATGATGCCTTCCAAAACCATCTACCGTACTTATATAATCGCAGTTTTGGGATTTGGGCGTTGTAGCCCAATCCAAAATGCTTTGTGGCACTGCGAGCCCCGCCATCTCCCGCCGTCTTCCTCCAGCCTCCGGTGGCTCCTGCAGGCTCCGGTGCCTGCAGAGCTCTTCTACACCAGTACAGGACCTGCGGTGATGTCAGAGTCACGTGACACCAGCTTACTCCATGGTAACCGCGGTCACGTGACTCTGTCATCAACGCAGGTCCTGAACTGCTATAGAAGAGCTCTGCAGGCACGGGAGACTGCGGGAGCCTGGAGGAAGACGGCGGGGGCTCGGGGTCAGGTGAGCATAATATTTTTTTATTTTTTTTAACCCCTGCCTTGCTGGGGCACCGCCACACGCGCTTGTATAATCTGCCACCACCACACACGCCTGTATACTTTGCCACCACCACAGACACCTGTATACTCTGCCACCACCACACATGCCTGTATACTCTGCCCCCACCACAGACACCTGTATACTCTGCCACCACCACAGACACCTGTATACTCTGCCACCACCACCACACACCGCCTGTATACTCTGCCACCACACACACACGCCTGTATACTCTGCCACCACCACACACACCTGTATACTCTGCCACCACCACACACGCCTGTATACTCTGCCACCACCACAGACACCTGTATACTCTGCCCACCACCACACACTCCTGTATACTCTGCCCCCACCACAGACCCCTGTATACTCTGCCACGACCACAGACACCTGTATACTCTGCCACCACCACACACGCCTGTATACTATGCCCACCACCACACAAGCCTGTATACTCTGTCACCACCACACACGCCTGTATACTCTGCCACCACCACAGACACCTGTATACTCTGCCACCACCACACACGCCTGTAAACTCTGCCACCACCACACACGCCTGTATACTCTGCCACAACCACCACACACGCCTGTATACTCTGCCACCACACCACACATGCCTGTATACTCTGCCACTACCACAGACACCTGTATACTCTGCCACCACCACAGACACCTGTATACTCTGCCACCACCACACACGCCTGTATACTCTGCCACCACCACACACGCCTGTATACTCTGCCACCACCACCACACACGCCTGTATACTCTGCCACCACCACCACACACACCTGTATACTCTCCACCACCACACAGATGCCTGTATACTCTGCCACCACACAGACACCTGTATACTCTGCCACCACCACCACACATGCCTGTATACTCTGCCACCACCACAGACACCTGTATACTCTGCCATCACCACAAACACCTATATACTCTGTCACCACCACCACAGACGCCTGTATACTCTGCCGCCACCACCACACACGCCTCTATACTCTGCCGCCACCACCACAGACCCTGTATACTCTGCCACACCACACACGCCTGTATACTCTGCCCAACCACACACGCATTATACCTGCCACCACCACACATGCTTGTATACTCTGCAACCACCACCACACATGCCTGTATACTCTGCCACCACCACTCACACTGTATACCCTACACCACCACACACGCCTGTATACTCTGCCGCCACCACCACAGATGCCTGTATACTCTGCTACCACCACACACACACCTGTATACTCTGCCACCACCACCACCCACGCCTGTATACTCTGCCACCACCACACACGCCTCTATACTCTGCCACCACCACCACAACGCCTGTATACTCTGCCCCACCACCACAGCCTGTATACTCTGCCCACACCACACACCTGTATACTCTGCCACCACCCACACACACCTGTATACTCTGCACCACCACCACACAGCCTGTATACTCTGCCACCACCACACACACCTGTATACCTGCACCCACCACACACCTATACTCTGCCACCACCACCACAAGCCTGTATACTCTGCCACCACCACAACACCTGTATACTCTGCCACCACACACAGACCCTGTATACTCTGCCACCACCACACACGCCTGTATACTCTGCACCACCACACACCTGTATACTCTGCCACCACCACCACACGCCTGTATACTCTGCCACCACCACCCACACACCTGTATACTCTGCCCTGTATACTCTGCACACAACACGCCTGTATACTCTGCCACCACCACCACCACGCCTGTATACTCTGCCACCACCACAGACACCTGTATACTCTGCCACCACCACCAAACGCCTGTATACTCTGCCACCACCACACACCCTGTATACTCGCCACCACCACAAACCCTGTATACTCTGCCACCACCACCACACACGCCTGTATACTCTGCCACCACCACAGACACCTGTATACTCTGCCACCAACCACAGACACCTGTATACTCTGCCACCACCACAACACCTGTATACTCTGCCACCACCACACACCTGTATACTCTGCCACCACCACACACATGCCTGTATACTCTGCCACCACCACCACAGACGCCTGTATACTCTGCCCACCACACACACAATGCCTGTATACTCTGCCCCACCACCACAGACGCCTGTATACTCTGCCACCACCACAGACACCTGTATACTCTACCCCCACCACCACACACGCATGTATACTCTGCCCACACCACACACGCCTGTATACTCTGCCGCCACCACCACACAGCCTCTATACTCTGCCGCCACCACCACAGACGCCTGTATACTCTGCCGCCACCACCACACACCTTATACTCTGCCCCACCACCACACACGATGTATACTCTGCCACCACCACACACGCCTGTATACTCTGCCCCACCACACACACCTGTATACTTGCCCCACCACCACAACGTGTATACTCTGCCCCACCACACAACCCTGTAACTCTGCCACCACCACACACTAATCTGCCCCACCACCTGTATACTCTGCCACCACCACACCGCCTGTATACTCTGCCACCCCACCACACAGCCTGTATACTCTGCCCACCACCACACCCCGACTGCCCACCCGTGTATACTCTGCCACCACCACACACGCCTGTATACTCTGCCCACCACCAAAGCCTTATACTCTGCCCCACCACAGACACCCTGTATACCTGCCCCCACCACACACAGCCATGTATACTCTGCCACCACCACAACGCCTGTATACTCTGCCGCCACCACCACAACGACCTGTAACTCTGCCCCCACCACACACGACCTGTATACTCTGCCACCACACACACAGCCTGTATACTCTGCCGCACCACCACACACGCTGTATACTCTGCCGCCACCACCACAGACGCCTGTATACTCTGCCACCACCACACACGCTGTATACTCTGCCACCACCACCACACACGCCTGTATACTCTGCCGCCTACCACACACGCCTTATACTCTGCCACCACCACAACACCTGTATACTCTGCCCCAACCACCACACACACACTGTATACTCTGCCAACCACCACACACGCCTGTATACTCTGCGCCCACCACCACAGATGCCTGTATACTCTGCCACCACCACACACACCCTGTATACTCTGCCCCCCACCACACACGCATGTATACTCTGCCACCACCCACACACCTGTATACTCTCCCCACCACACACACGCCTGTATACTCTGCTGCCACCACCACAGACACCTGTATACTCTGCCGCCACCACCACAACGCCTGTATATCTGCCACACCACACAACGCCTCTATACTCTGCCACCACCACAGACGCCTGTATACTCTCCGCCACCACCCACACACGCCTCTATACTCTGCCCACCACCACAACAGCCTGTATACTCTGCCACCACCCACACGCCTGTATACTCTGCACCACCACCACACACCACCTGTATACTCTGCCCCACCACCACAGACGCCTGTATATCTGCCACCCACCACAGCACCCTGTATACTCTGCCCCACCACCACACACGCCTCTATACTCTGCCCGCCACCACCACACACGCCTGTATACTCTGCCCCACCACACACACGCCTGTAACTCTGCCCACCACCACAAGCTGTATATCTGCCACCACCACACACCCCTAACTCACGCCCAACCACCACACACGCCTGTATCTCTGCCACCACACACACGCCTGTATACTCTCCCAAACCACCACAACCTGTATACTCTGCCCCCACCACACACCATGTATACTCTGCCACCACCACACACGCCTCTATACTCTGCGCCACCACCACACAGCCTGTATACCTGCCACCACCACACCACGCCTGTATACTCTGCCCCACCACCACCACGCCTTATACTCTGCCCCACCCCACACGCTGTATACTCTCCCCACCACCACCACACGCCCTAACTCTGCCGCCCACCACACACGCCTGTATACCTGCCCCACCACCACAGACCCTGTACCTGCACACCACCACCAACCACCGATACTCGCCTCCCCACACACACCCTGTATACTCGCCACCCACCACAACACCGTTACTCTGCCAGCCACCACACCTGTAACTCCCACCCCTGTCTCGCCTACTCCACACCACCCTGTATCCCTCTCCGACCACCACCACAACCCTGTATACTCTCCCACCACACACGCCTGTATACTCTGCCCCCACCACACACCCTTATCTCGCCACCCACCAGACACCTGTATACTTGCCACCACCACACACCTGTATACTCTGCCACCCCACAACCCTGTACTCTCCCCACCACCACCACGCC